>LR990096.1:7232126-7472126 GCA_905147235.1 Erynnis tages
GAATGTACAGAGGTGGTTCTTTAAGAAATAATAAGGATACCTTGTTGGACGTTAAAGCTTTATAGATAAAAGGCTGTGGTATCTCGAGTACAAAAATAATTTGTTACATACTTTAGGCCACTTTTTTTGAGGTTGGTGCCAAAATTTAATAATGGAAACAAAATACTTGATACTTGGTCGTCGGTTGAGTGCGGGATATGTGAATGCCACATAGCATTTTCTAATGTTAATGTTTTAAAATAATCTGTGTTCTAATATAATCAGTGGACACTAAATAACATCAAATTAAAACCTAATAAACTAAAATAATGAAATAAACTAAAACTATGACAAATGAAAAACATCGCTGCGATGCGGAAGAGTGCCCAAGACACTAGCTGCATTGCCTCTCTGGACAGCTATGCTATGCTATGTTTTATAAATTGACGTATTGTTTTATGTCTCTTATTTTTATACCTAAATGGTTTGCAAAAAAAAACAGAACCTAGTATGTATTTTATACGTCTAGAAAGAGATCCGTTCGAGTACGTCCATTAATCTCCTGACCCTTAGTAAATCAATTAGAGTGATTAAGTATTGTGTTGTGTTTCATAACAGCTACCAAAAGGGCCGAGCGTTCCGTAGTACGTTTATAGAAGGAGAATATAACAGTATTTGTGCTTTAAGTCGAAGATTTTTATATGTCAAGAGGGAGGATCAGGATGTCAAAAATGGGACACATAAAATTAGAGGACTGAAATCTTTTTGATTTTGACGGAAACTACATAGAAAACAAAAAAAAAATCATAATTTTGATTTTTGATAATTTCTGAGCCGTAATGAATTCGACGCACTAAAAAGGACGCGTCAATTAGTTATAATAATTCTGAGGAATTTTTATTTTGTCGATTTATGTATGTAAAGAAAAAAGTTAGTTTTTGAATGAATCCAAAACTTAATTACTAAAGTTTTAAAGTTCCAATCCTTAATCGTTTTGTTTTACATAAAATTAGTTTTGACAAAACGAAGTCTCAAGCATGAAACCTATGGATGTTGGTTTATTCAATTTTCCTGCGAATCCCCAAAAATGAACGCCACCAGAGCACTTCAGTTTTGTTGGCAGCAGTTCAAACCAAATGTAGTTTTAAGATCGTAGCTCTCGATGTAAGAATAATCCTAATTACTTAACCACAGAACTGTGAATTGTCTACAAATGATTTCATGTGTTAACTAATACTCGATATCGAATCCCAGTACAAAGCAATGCTTTTAAAATTCACGTGCTTTTTCAAATATAACGTCACCTGCTGTAACGGCGAAGGAAAACGGGAGGAAACCCACATGCCCGATAGTTCTGTATAGTATTCTTAAACGCATGTGTAGTTCACCAACGGACAATTCACGTGTGTGGTGGATTGTCTTACGTCCTAAATCTTTCTCATTCTGACATACCTTGACTATTACTAAGTGAAAAACTATTGGTTTTGCGACCGGCTCTTACATTTCTTCTTCCTTTCGATTTTTTTATAATGATTGACCGGCAAAGGTCATGCATGCCACCTGATGGTAAGTGGTCACTGCAGTCCATGGGTGTCCATCCGACCTCAAATCGAGAAGAAATTCTTTTTGAGGTTGTACGTAGATGCTCATACAGACTAAGATGTTTGCGTTTGAGGCGAAAGTATCGCCGGCAACCACACCTCCCCAGCCGAAACATAACACAAGACATGAAGAACGCTGTACGACATAACACAAGACATGCAGCTGTAAGACTGCCCGTGTAAGAAGCCTCGAGCGAGCTACTATCGGTCTACAACCTAAAATGTCACATTAGATTAGATTGTTGTAATTTACATAAGATGGAATGGAAGTTTTTGATATTCAAATCCAAAGAAAAGAATATTCCACAATCCTTAATATTCTTTTAGCATTTCGGAAAGACCCCGTCCTTCCGTTCATCCGATAATGTCAATTTTCTGACATCCTTATCCGGTCTTCGGAAAGAAGGTTACATTAATATATTCAAACTCAACCAGTGCTATTTTGTGGTTTCCATAATAAATTCTCTTTTATTTTGATACCTATCAAATTATATCAGAAAACGACAATTGTAACTTATAGATATTTAATGGCGAATGTAACCCAATGCCGAATAGGTCGAATACGATAATTCATGGCATATTTAGTGCTTCATGATGACTTCCACAAGTCGTCAACAGATGGCGCCACGGGTATCTATCCTGAATCACGCTATTGAAGTTTTCTACATCGCTAGTATATATGCAAAAGTCCGAGATGACGTAATCGGAGCACGTCCACTCTCTAGGCATGCTCATCAACGGGCGGGAGAAAATCCTTTGCCACAATTTAGAAAACACTGAAATTTTGTTGTTGTGAGATTTTGTTCACAATAGTTAAACATAGTCCCCTGGGTATATCAGAACTGTACTTAGCGTGAAATGACTAGGGTACGTACTAACACTAAAATGTTTATCTAAGCCTTGTTATCTTATGAAATTTATAAAACACGGAAATTTTGTTGAGATTTTGGTGTGAATAGTTAAACATAGTCAACTGGGTATATCAGAGCTGTACTTAGAAATGGCTGGGATACGTACTAACACTAAAGTGTTTATCTTAGCCATATGTTAGCCTTGTTATCTTATATTTCATAATTTCATATAAAACACTAAATTTTTTTGGGATTTTGTTCACGTTTAACATGGTCCCCTGGGTATATCAGAGCTGTACTGAGCGTGAAATGGCTGGGGTACGTACTAACACTGAAGTGTTAATCTTAGCCACGGACCGCAGATCCCCAAACATCCCCGGGGAGTCGCAATGCGGGGTACTTACGAGTACTGCGACACTCCACGAAACAGGATCTTCTCTTGAGCTTAACGACGGGTTGGCATTTAACGATTTTGCACATAAAATTCTACGTACTATCATAAATGAAAAAGTGTGTGTGAAATCCATCCTGGATGGATACTAATAATAACTTTATTTCTGAAAATTTCCGCAATTTAAATAAGTATGAACTTTTCAGTCCATGTTGTTCTATTTGAAGACCAACGTACGGCTGAGACTAGAGAGAAGAATACTGATCTATCTGTGGATTAATACCGGATAAAAGTATTATGAAATCCATGTAAAAACATCGTTAAACGCATTAAAATCTAGAAAGGTAATAGCCAAACAGGCCAAATATATAAACAAATATAATAATAATTATGTGCCATTAAAATGGCATGATGTCAGATAGACTGACAAATGACAGTCACACTAATAACTGATAATGTTCATGCCACAGCACAAATACTGTCCACGCGGACCAAATCGCAGACGGAATCTATTAAATATATTTCACCGTCTGAATCTCAGAAGCTTTTGATATGTAAATATGTTCAATGCTGTGTCCAATACCAGGTCCGCTCCGCCATTGACAGACCGGATATTGGCAGACCGGGAATATTGTACTGAAATCCTGTGGTCATTTAACCATGTCCTTTTTTCAAATAGAATATTTTTCTTCTAGAAAAAGGCTAGCGTTCGGCTGTATGTAAACTATTTGTAACCTATAAATTACCTACTGCGGGGTCGAGTCTCTCGCATTGAGAAGAATGTAGGCCTTAGTCCACTACGCTGGATTGATGCGGGTTGGTGGCGCGTTTGGCTTCTATCTTAAATATATACATACATACATGTATATTTTGTATATTATGCGTAAAATAACTTATTGTCCTCTTTTATTCTGGTTCTAGACGTTGAGCGCGGCTTCGTTTGCGATGGTTTAAAGATTTTATCCAGAGAGAGATAAAAAGTATAATTATGTTAATTCAGGTTATAATCTACTCCTGCGCCAAATTTTATCAAAATCTGTTCAGCAGTTTTTGCGTGAAAGAGTAACAAACATACATCCATCCATCAATCCGCACAAACTTTCGCATTTATAATAGAAGTTGGATTAATTACTAGATATGACCTAAATATACATTTTAGGTACACAGTACTATTATTATTTCTACTATTACTATGTAGGTATCTACATAGTAATAGTAGAAATAATAGTAGAAAGGCCCGTAAAAATAAAGGCCCATATCCTTTCTGATGTCCTACATTTTGGGTTTAATGTCCTGTGAAATTGGACACTGAGACTGGCTACCTACCTAGAATTCAAGTGTTTTAGTCTGATCTAGTTATTCAACAAGCCATTACGGACACCACTATGGACGTTCATCTACATCTACATCTACACTAATATTATAAAGAGGAAACATTTGTATTTTTGTGTGTATGTTTGTAACGAATAAACTCAAAAACTACTGGGCCGATTTCAAAAATTCTTTCAGCATTGGCAAGCTACATTCAGCTTGAGAAACATAGGCTATATGAAAAAAAGAAAATCCAAGATGGCCACCGCCACAAAATGGACGATTACATATTTTTTCCGCGACTACCTCAATATGAGTAAATGAAAGGGCTTGATTGGTAGAATAGAGCTATGAAAAAAATGAAAATTTAATTTAATTTTTTTGGATTTTCGCAACGGACTTGGTGGTGAAAGGTTGTGACTCAAAGAAACTTGGATATTAGTCAAATTAATTGGCAGAGCGAAGCCTCCCGGGGCAGCTAGTTTCAAAATAACCTCCTTTTTTGAAGTCATTTAAGTTGTATTTATATTTATTTGCAACAATCCGCACACGTGGAACTTGTTTTGGTATGGACCCACCACCTTATCTCCAGGTATATACCATCACAACTTATTCCAATAACACACGACACGTGTTTCGCTCCAAAACAGAACATCATCAGGTGATGTGGATTCTATAACTCGACAACCAACCGTTGTCGTGGTCGTTTTTGGTTAAGATGAATATAACCCACTTACAAATATTAAACAAACGAAGATAACTCTAGAAATTAGGCTCATAATAAGGAGGTCCGTGCTTGAATCTATGGCATGGACCAACGTCATTTTTAATGTAACTTATGTAACCAAATTTTTACGCCAAATTTTTAATTAAAGCGGTGATAGCCCAGTGGCTTAGAATTCGACCTAGAATCGAGGGTCCGGGTTCGAATCCCAGTGGCACGCACCAATGACTTTGTAATAAAAGTTATGTGCGCTTTATAAAATTAAATATCACCTGCTGTTACGGTGAAGGAAAACATCGTGAGGAAACCTGCATGCCTGAGAGTTCACAAAAAAAAAATGTTCTCAAAGGAATGTGAAGTCCACCAACCCGCAGTAGGCCAGCGTGGTGGACTAAGGCCTACATTCCTCTCATTGTGCGTGGAGACCCGACCCTGTAGTGGGTCATTAATGGGTTACTGGCATGTAACCAAATTTTTAACTTGAGACTTCTCCATAATTTTTTAACGAGTGAAACCCACCATCGCGCTACTGCTAGCCAACTAGTGACGGACCGAGACCTATAGCCTTCTCATTGTAAGAGGATATCTGACTCTGCAATGGGTTATTACTAGGATGCTGACATATATACAAAATTACCTACAATCCGTCTTACGAAGGAATCTCGGGCGGGTTGAACCGTTCTTTTAAAACCCTTTGGAACGCAAATAAAGGTTATAACGTGATAAATTCCCATACCTTCGTCCTGTCGTACAAGCAGCCATCAATAAAGACCTTCGTACAATTACGAAAGAGCCTTTCGGGACCCGCGATCAGAAAGCGTACTCTGCATTGGTATAAGTTACGACGATTCGCAAATGAATGACTGAGGGAAAGATTTGCTGCAGGAAAATGTCTCCGATAGCCAGATTTTCCTTATTGAAACTAAAGCCTTGAAGAACAAGCTGGTTGATGACGAGTTAAAAGAATCTTTCATTAGGTTGGTTGTGGTGCACTATTCACGACCAGTGATAAGGAAATAAATGTTGCTGACAACGATTAAAGTCTGAAGGGTAATAAAAAAAAGAAATGGAATATAAATTACTACACAAGAGACTACAGCCTCGTCAGCGAAGATAGTGGAGAAATTTAAGGTCAATTTTAAAGAATGAAGGTAAAATTAAGTTAGAACACTAAAAAGAAACAGAAGCGAGAAAAGCAGTGTTGAATAGGGGAGGCAGTGATGCAGTGGTACACAAAGGATAACAGATAGATAGAAAAAGAAATGAAGTTTAAAATAAGATAAAGAAGACAATAAATTATTAAACTGAGTCTCTAGGGGCTGAAGTAACAATCAATATCTTTATTTGTAAGAATATAGTAGATGACAGATTGTCTGACAATATAATATTACAGCAGTTTTTTATCCAGGACAAAATATAGCTTCTGTAATAGAGGATCTTTCTTATCTTATAGCGAATTATGAAGGTAGCATTAAGTGCTTCCAAGTTATGTCTAGGAGGGATACCTCAGATTTAACACAAAGAAAGACCATAAACATGATATATCCCCATACCTTCCTGTCGTCGCCATAAAGGCTTCCCTACAATTACGGGAGCGACATCCGGGAAATATATCTAATATAAGAGACGGACGAATCGGCCTCCCCCGGGAACTCCGGTGCCCGGAAAATGTAGTAACTGCACTACTTTGTAACAAGCGACGGCTTGAAGATATATTGTCAGCCGTAAGGGATTAAAAGTCTTACATGAAAGGATTAAAATGTTACAGAAATAAAAGACGATGAAAGGTAAATGTGAAAGGAGTGGTGGTGAACGAATGATTTAAGACAATATTTACTTCATGGCAGCCGTGATTTGAAATCTAAGTTATTCTTTGGAAGAATTACAACTGTTAACTTGCTTCTAAAACTTATATCTACTTTATACAAACTACTATTATAAATGTATAAAGGATGGGTGGTATGATTTTTTACTCTTTCGGGCAAAAAGGCTGATCAGATTTAGATTAAATTGGTAATGCACGTAGATTATACCCTGGATTAAAATGGAAAAACAAATAAAACATATTTTGAGAAAACTGCGAAGTTTCGGGTGAAAATCGGATATTTTGGGAAAAATATCACTTTTTTTCCGTAAAAATATCTACACAATTTAATTCATTTTCCCAATGGATACCTACTCGTATATCTCGCAGGAACATTCCGCCCTTCGCCCTGCGGCTTACGCAATTCTTTTGATGTTTGAACATCCCTCCGAGGTTTGATGTTTTTGAACTGTTATTTTCATCTCACAAAAAACAGATTAAAAGTATTAAAATTAAATGTAACAAAGCAAAAAATGCTTTTTAATAAAAATGCTCTACTCTTAAATTTTCCAAGAAAAATTTCATTGATTTTACCCCATCACTTTATCATGTTCAATAGTATTATTACTAGATGTTTCTAAAAGAACGTACATTAAACATCGATTTTGTTTCTTTGAGGCGAACATCTTAGTCCTCATGAGTAGCAAAGCACCCGCATGCAACCTCAGATAGGATTTATTCTCCATTTGAGGTTGGAGTTTGTCCATTGTGTTCTGTGACAGAATCAGGTGGCCTTCATGTCAATTTTGCTGCTTAATTACTATAAAAAACATAATATATACAGTCCTTATACTCATACTTAACCGCCAACTTTTCACCAACAAATTCCCCAACATACGGGAGCCTGATTAACTAAACTAATAATTCCCTTCACTAAACACGTACTCAATAAAACTTTGTCGAACTTCCAGATCCTCTTAGCGAAGTATGTCCTAAATCCGACAAAACTTCATGTTTTGCCTCAACAAGTACCTAGACGTGAGGTAAGTAGGAAAGAAAAGAGCTAATAATAGTTAGACATTCGTTTTGTAATTAAAATTTGTTAGATAACTATTTGAATTATTTGAGCTTCATAACCAACCGTTGTAGACTCCACATCGCCTGATGATGCTTTGTTTTGGTGTGAAACACGTGTCGTGTGCTATTGAAATTAGTTGTGATGGTATACCCATACTTATGGTATCCTGGTACCGACCCTTACCTGTCTCCAGGTGGGTATACCAGGGTATTTGGTGGTGGGCCCATGCCCAAACAAGTTCCACATGTGCGGATTGTTGAAAATAAATATAAATACAAATAAAAGATTTGACCTTCCTTTATTCCTCCTTCTTTTCAACCCATCGATCGTAGTCCACTGCTGGACATGGGCCTTCCCTAATTGCCGTCACTCCACCCGTTCTAAATCCGTTTGAATCACATACAATACAAATAGAATCTAAAGAAGTCGGTAGCCAAACACTTAGCTGAAAATTGTTTCACAAAAGACATTCGAGAGTGAAACGAAGCTCAAAGAAGCTTTCAGCTAAAAGCCGAAAGACTTACCTTTAAGCTCAGTTAAACTGTCCTGCTGCAGTGATCCAATTTTGCACCTTCGTTAGGAAGGCGGTAAATTTTTAAAACAATTTTTCTTCGCAGAACCTAGAGGGTATTAAAAAATTCTACTCTTGGTGCTTGATTTTTAAGCGTTTCTAGCTCGCTTATGAATTTTAAAAACCAAAAAAATTATACTAGTTAGCAAATTACAGTGGCAATGGGCTGGCCACATCGTTCGCAGGACTGACAACCGTTGGGGAAGAGAGGTCCTCGAATGACGACCAAGTTTAGTGGTGGACTGACGACCTGAAGAAGACAGCGAGAAACCGTTGGATTTAGAGGGTCCAGGACCGGGTTGGGTGGCGTCGATTAGGGACGGCCCCAGTCCAGCAGTGGACTATCAAGTGCTGAAAAGAAGGGGGAAAGGAAGGGCTGAAAGGATTACATGGCTGCAACCCTTTATTGGGTACGGCACTCTCCCCACAACAGGGGAGGCCTGAAGCATACTCTACCACGCTGCTTCAATGCGGATTGGTAAAGAAATATCTGAGTGAACATATTTCACCAAAAATGTAAAGTCGTTTATCGTGCTGAATCTGACAGGTGTACAGTGTGCGGAGTGCATTTCACAGAACAATTCTTTTATGCGCTAACGAGGTGGTGCGTCTTCCATATTTCATTTCGAAACCGCGGGAATTTTCTAGAATGGTTTCGTAGTTCCGTAGCCAACTGGAGATAACGGAACCGTGATGTTTTCGTGTTAGTCTGTGGTCTGTTATATGTAAGTAGATATGTACATTAGATCATGAGGTTCCAACGGAAGCCGATAACTATAATCCATAGATATTCAGAACCAACCCCAGACAGGATATAAATCCTATCTAAAGTCGGGGGTAGGTGCCTGGCTACTTACGATGACCACTAAAATAATTGCAGGTTTTTTAATATTTACAAGCTTTATGTAACTATTGATGACCTGAATGGCGCAGTGGTTTAGACGCAGCGCGGATGGATGTTTAACTTGTTTGTTGTACACAGCACCCACGATAAAGAGACCTAGTGTCGGGCTATGAGTGTAAAACGTATTTTTATGTTTAGGGACAGAAAAAGCATCCAAGTAGTACCTATAGGAACCATGTCGCAAGACCAGTTCGCACTTGGCCAGTTTTTTCATCATTAATCTTCCGCGAAACGACAAATCCAAGTAGAGAAATGAATTTATGGCGAGATATCCTGCTTGGGATTATTCCGAACTGATTTGTGGGTTTTCGGAATGAATATGTCTGAGATTTTTGATTATGGTGTTTTTGCTAAAAAAATTGGAATTTTGGAAATTTTCAATGTATTTTTTGTAAAACTCTTAGATGCTTCGCTACCATGTGGCTTGAAAATAAAAATTATAGCAACGTTACTTTTGGTAAAAAAATATCAAAGATATAAGTTTATTACGGTGGGAAAAAAGTTACTAAAGAAAGACGTCCATAGTCATAGTTCTTTAACGATAAATATTTTATACAGGCTTTTATTGGTCTTATAAAAATCTACAACACTGCGATATATGTAACTGAATAACATTAAAAGGTTGCAAAGGGATGGAAAAGTCTAATGATTAGGAGTAATAGACCTTGCACCTTGTAGCCATTTTACACGAAACCTCAAATGTACTTGCATCGTGCATTTTACATATGTAGAACCTCAAAATAGTGACGAGTGACAATGTCCCGCGTTCCCTCATTAAAGCCGCCTATTCACGAGTCCCGGGGGACGTGTTCGAGCTTGCTGCTTAAAGTACTCTGTCGTGGGACTTAACTCATTAGCTATCTCATCTTGTATATTGAAATGAACGCCTGTAAATTTTCTACAAGTTTTTATAACATTTTTTCCACACTTACAACAATTTTCCTAATGGACACATGTAGGGCCATCAGTTTCATTGAGGTTAAAAGATCTTTGTTCTCCAAAAATAATACTTCTATGATAAGACATTTCTCCCTCAAATAAATAAATAAATAAATAATGCTTCACACTCATAGCCCCATACTAGGATTCCTTGTGTCGTGGGTGCCATGGACACACACAAGACAAGAACACAGCACACCCAGACCAGAAACAGAAATTCAAATTCATCATTCAAATCTCTGCTCTGCTGGGAATCGAACCCAGGACCCTCCACGCAGCGCACCGGTGTCTTAACCATTGCGCCACTCAGGTCGTCAATGAAACGGATTTTTAGTATAATCTGTTTTTATTTTGGGAAGACTTTCTTCTAACACGTTTACTGTAAGATTTGGTTTTGGTAATATTTTAATGTCATCTATAAAAAAATGTTTCAATTTTCACTTCAAACGGAAACGAAAACTTTATTTCCAACTAGATTTTACTTTCTATTTTCGATAAAAATGACGTGTCATTAATATTCCAATATTTCCAATGCAGCTTTGTTATGCAGATGACATGATGGATGGTTATTCCATTTGGAACCTGGATGCATCCATCATTTCAATGCTAACAGGCGGTGAACGGTTTTTATTGTGCCTCTCTAACCACAAATATACATTGTATGCATTAGTTATTATCATTAATAATTACCTATTCTGTCAAGTCATTGGTGCGTGCCCCTGGGATTCGAACCCGGACCCCTCGATTCGAGGTCGAATTCTTAGCCACGGGGCTATCACCGCTATGGACTTTATCGCGTAAAAATTACCAAATATTCTCTCCCTTTCTCTCCATCTACTTTGTACAACGCTCACAGCAAAGACCATAATATAAGTCATGCTGCCATAATTAGAGAGCTCTCAAGTCATACCCCCCCGTTGGCTGGTGTCCAGGACACAGCCATTCAGAGCTGGTAACGATGCACGCCGGGGTTTAGTGAATATGCCGGAGCTGCCAACGTTCATTCGGATAATACATTTTAATACTAAACGTAGTTTAAAAAAAAAAAACAAACTGCACATAAACTCATTCAAAAAAAAAATTAAAATCAATAAAAAATCATATTAAATAATCATACAAATTTAAAATCATTGAAATATAATAATAATACAATTTGAATCATAACAGTTAGCGGTAACAGTATAAAGCGAACAGTTTAGAGGTTAATTAAAGGTTGAGCCATATTGTCTACTTGTAACCTGTTAGTGATTCACTAACAGGTTACAAGTAGACAATAGTGTCGGGTTTCTTCTCACAGTGAGAAGGATGTAGGCCACCGTCCACCACGCTGGCCTAATGCGAGTTGATGGACTTGACGTGCCGTTGTGTCATTATGGAGAACTCACAGTCATGAATGCTTCCTCACGATATTTTCTCCTTCGAGTAGGCTGACTACTTAGCCACTGGGCTATCATAGCATAGTAAAAAAGATAAACATATGTTTTGCATATTCTATCCTCATTGCTCTACCCGTCATGGTTATTACGAAACAATGAACAAACCTCCTTCTCTAGTGCTCATCCTGTCGTCTCGAATTTTGGCGTGCTTTGAATAAATTCAATTTAAGTTGAACGCAAGGTGACTCACGTCTGGAGAAGTTTATACATTTCTACAATTTATTATGATTTCTCCGATTCAAGGATTAGTTTATATGGCAAAAATATTGCATTTTCTCTCAGATAACTAGTGACTTTAATGCATAATAATATATTTAAAAACCTATTAGTGACCCAGTATTACGAGAAGGAGACCCGACCCTATAGTGGGTCATTAATGGGTTACTGGCAAGTGACCCAGTATTAAGTGGGGTCTGTGTATAGGGTAAATCATAACACCTTTGGTATGAGATGTCGTTTATTGAAGCCTGTGGTGATGTGATAGATGTATGAAGTGCGGATAGCGATGAAATGGCTACCTGATGCTGACGATTATTACCGCGAGCCTGTCGTAAAGCAGCATGTTCTTCATGTCTTGTGTTTCGGCTGGGGAGGTGTGGTTGGCGGGGTAATTTTTTTTGGGAGGAATCTTAGTCCTTGAGTGTAGCAAAGCATCCGCATACAACCTCAGATTTCTTCTCTATTTGAGGTCGGATATGGGTGTCACTGTCTATGGGCTGCAATGACCACCTAACGTCACATTTTGTGACTTTTAATTCTTGACCGAGCGCTAATTTCCGCACGCAAAAGTTTCGTATGATAACTTCATTGCATACATTTTGCCGCATGACATTATGTATTTCAATTAGGCTCTACACAGAGCCCTGTGTTTCAATGTTTTTGGTGTTGTTAGCTCGGTTGGTAACGTCAGATAATTAACGCAAGGCCTTATAGTCAGAAGCGCAACCATTTTTATTTTATTTAAGCAGCAAAAGTCGCATAATAAAGCGTCACGCTCCAGTATTTCATACAACAAAAGTTGGTGTCGCGAATATTCTGGAAATGTCTCGAAGAAAATGGCTGCTGTTTAATAAAAGAAAGAGCTAATAAAACCATGGTCGGGACACAGATGAGATTAAAATGCAGAATGGCAAATTACATTCCTTCTTTCTCATATTATAAATTTAATGCTAAAAATTTCTACGATTATTAATTTATCCTCAAGGAAGTGATTTCGCCACTCCTTTGCCAAAAAGCCAAAAGAGGATGAATTAAGTTGTCAGTCTTCGGATTTTGGTGAGATTTGGTACAGACATAGTTTTTGTCCTTGAAAGTTCTCTATATTTTCTCGAAAAAAATTGAGTAGAGAACGCAGCTTAAGTCGCAGTATAAACTATTTTATATTTGCTCACTTTAATTCACAATAGATTTAGATTAAATTTTCCACATCGACTGAGTTTAAGTATCCTAATAAGAACAAATTTTATGTTTGAAAAACCTCTGTTTTTTTACACTGTGGGTTAATGTTGTGGTACGTACGCGCTACGTAGATGTATAGAAAAAGAAACGATTGATTTACGTATCTACGAGTATGTGTAGTAGCGGAATTGCTAAAACTCAGACTAAGGGTACAGCTAACAAAATTGTTCTTTCTTCCCAAATGCTTGTACCTTCTGTCTGTTAATCTATGAGTTTTCGTCGACAGAAACGGAGCCCAATTTTCATATTCTCACATCAAACACATGCCAATTTCGTCCTTATAATGAAGCCATTATGGCTCATTGTCTCGTCCGCCATCTTGATGTCTAACAGATGCTGTTCATTATCTTACATGGCGGCTTGAATTGTTCTAATGGGTATTGTTGACATTACTTCTTCTGGTGTCTGGTCTTATGCTTTAGTAGGTCTAAAGCTGATTGTAGCTTTTGTTTATTCATTTATTTACGCAGAAAATGTAGGAGACAATAATAATGGCTACGCGGGGAGTTTGGACGCGTGTTCGTACGAATTCAACTCGTCCGTATACGTACGTTCACGCACGAACAAACCCCACATTAGAAATGCTATAGGAGAGCTAACACTGTACGATCGTTAGTCGTATGTATGTATGTATGTATGTATGTATGTATGTATGTATGTATGTATGTATGTATGTATGTATGTATGTATGTATGTATGTATGTATGTATGTATGTATGTGAGTTATACGTTAGTATGCTCCAGGCTGTTGTGAGCAGTGCCCAACAGGACCATAAAAGGGTTACAGCAATACCATAGCAATCTCTATGTTTCTTCTGAGCAAATAAAAACTATTAGTACTGACGACCAGAGTGGCGCAGTGGTTAAGACACCGGTGCGCTGCGCGGAGGGTCCTGGGTTCGATACCCAGCAGAGCGGGAGATTTGCATGATGAATTTGAATTTCTGTTTCTGGTCTGGGTGTGTTGTGTTGTTGTCTTGTGTGTGTCCATGGCGCCCACAACATAGGGAATTCTAGTGTGGGGCTGTGAGTGTGAAGCGTTATTTTATTTTATTTATTGTAATACGCTTATAAAGTAACTCCTGGAGTAAACTTTGCTACCTATAAACAAATCGGATTATCATCCAAGCCTTCGCTAACTACCTGTGTACATGAGTTGACAACTTGTGAACTAGTTACTGACACAAAGCATAACAATATACAACACGTGTCGTGTGTTGTAGCTGACACTATTTTGTGGAGTTTGTGTCAAAGAGCTCGGATGAGGGTATAGAGGAAGCATTTAGGTACTGAGAAATTGCATACGCTGGCTGCGTCCCATTTTCCAGTCCCAAATGTGGGCATGGATGTCTTCTTACGGAGATGGAGTGGAGCTCAGAAATTCTACTCTGCTCCGATACAAATTTCTGGAGGAAGGATCTCATATTGTGACCCACTACAGGGTCGGGTCTCCTCTCACAATGAGAAGGAAGTAGGCCTTGGTCCACCACGCTGGCCTTATGCGGGTTGGTGGAATTCACATGTCTTTGAGATTATTTTTTTTGTAGGTTTTCTCACGACGTTTTCCTTCACCGTTGCCACTGGGATTCGAACCGGGGCCCTCGAGTAAGGGACTGAGTTCTTAGCTGCAGGGCTATCACCGCCGTTTAATGTTTTAATGAAGATGTTGAGATTATTCTGAATTATTTCTGAATTATTCTGAATATATATATTGTATTCTAAATTCATAGTTAACAGTTATTGAAGATTTTCTGGTCTAGTTTTCACATAATTATATCTTACTCTATACTTTTATCCAAGCTCTGTGGTGTCGACACTGCAGAACGGTAGAGTGATAGCAACTAGATCATGAATATAATTTATGATTAGTTTATCCAGCTCAATACAATGCATGCAATAACAGTTCAGTTGTTAGTTTTAGTGAAATTATCTAGAATAGAAATTCGAATAAATCGAGATAATGATTTCTATTTTACTATTGTGTCTACTTGCAATGGCTAAGTTTTACGAGCAAGTTCCGTGCTTATTACTCAGCAGAGTACAAATCTTAAAACGAGTTGTTGGCTTATGGAAGAAGTCTTGTTTTAAATTCCAATATCGGTCTTGAAGGCGGAGCGCAATATGATCGCCGGAGAGATGCCCGCTGAGTGCTCTCCAGCCTCTCACATGATACCTCGTAACTTTTATCCATTTTTAAATGCACAATATGTATGAAAGTACTAGCTGTTCCCCGCGACTTCATCCGCGTGAATATAAGAATTGGTTACCTAAACTTTAGCGCCCTCTTTTACCCCTTTAAGGGATGATTTCTGGAAAATACTCAAACATTCAACGTTGAAGAGTACAAATAGCAAGTTTCATGTTATTCAGATTATAACCATTTTTTTATATAAACTTTACCGCCCCTGTTTACCCCTTTAAGGGAAGATTTCTGGAAAATCCTCATAACATGTGGCCACTAAAATGTATCGAATATTCGATTTGGAGTCTGTGCCAAAGTCCTGTCTGTAGATGACCAAATTTTGCCGGAAATACTTTATTTGAGGCGAACATCTTAGTCCTGATGAGAAGCAAAGCACCCGCATACAACCTCAGATAGAATGTGTTTCATGGGCTCCAGTGACCACTAAACATCAAGTGCCTGCGTACCTCTTTGGTACTTAATTACTATAAAAATGTACCAGTGGAAACACGACGGAACATTGTTCCATATTTTCAGGACTATCTACTTAAATGATTGCACCATTCAGTAGCAAATGGTCTGACTTGACAAATGCAAGCGACGGTTTCTGGTTCCTGATAGAACTAATCCCGGTTCGGATTTGCAAGCGCTTTGAGCGCGCTGAGTTATACCCCACAGTTTAGTGAAGAAAAATTTTAGTTTACAAGCCTTTTGAACGTTTCTGGATGGATCATGATAATTTTTAGTTTTTGTAGGTAGTGAATAAAATTCCTGAGTGCTATACGTAAACTTAGTCGCGCGCAGATAGCGCTTCCATAGTATTTAAAGGTTGAACGGGATTGTTCGTGCGTGAACGGACGTATATACACGAGTTGAAATACTAAGAAATCGCATCCAATAAGAGCGCGGCGTAACACCTTTAATATACAAGATACGATGCTATAATAATTCCCAGTGTAGCTGACACTTCGCTCGCCGATACCGCTTATTCATCTGCCGAGAGATTGATACGGCGGTCGTTATCAATCTTCCGCCTCTGACGCCAGCGAGGATTATCGGATGCTGCGATATTGTTTCTGCTTATACAAAGCGGTGATAGCCCCCTAGATAAGATCTATTAGATAAAGTATCATTTGTTTCGAATAAAGTATCTCCACCGACCGATTACATCCATTCCATTCTATCCATTCCATTCCATTCCATTGTTATCCATTCTAGATTTTCCCACATGAAACAACTAACCCACTGCTGGGTCGAGTCCTCCTCCATCCTCTCATCCCATTTCAGTAAATGTAGGCCTTAGTCCATCACGCTGGCCTAGTGAGGGTGTGGTGGACTTCACATGACCTTGAGAACATTATGGAGAACTCTCAGACTTACAGTTTTTCTCACAATGTTTTCAGCAAGTGATATCTAATTTATGAAGTGCACAAAACTTTTTTAGAGGGAAAGGTGCATTGGTGCATGCCACTTGCATTCGCATCTGGACCCCTCAAATAAGACGCCGATTTCTAAGCCACTGGGCTATGACCACTCTCACCGTTCCCTTAGTTTCCTTACAATTTTAACTTTCTAACGGCAACTCGAGAACTAAGTATACAGAAGACCGCAGTGCGCAAAATGTGAAGAAAAGAAAGAGTTCACTAACTACCCGTCAAAGACCGAAACAATTCTAAAAGTTGTATAGCTAACTCATTTCTGAAATAAATATCTAATAACCTTTTATAGGGGTGAGTAAGGAACCAGCGCTATAGCCCAGTGGCTTAGAATTCGACCTCGAATCGAAAGGTCTGGGTTCGAATTCCAGTGGCACACATGTCATGGGACATAAAAAAGCTACGTGCGCTTTATAAAACTAATATCACCTGCTGTTACGGTGAAGGAAAACATCGTGAGGAACCTGCATGCCTGAGAGTTCACAAAAAATGTTCTCAAAGGCACCTGCCTTTGAGAACATTTTTTGTGAACTCTCCACCAACCCGCATTAGGCCAGCGTGGTAGACTAAGGCCTTCATTCCTATCATTGTGAGAGGAGACCGGACCCTATAGCAGGTCATTAATGGGTTACTGATACAAACGTACTGTCTATAACACCAAAATCTATCTATAACACGTAAAATCCTACATTTTAAAAGCTTTTATTTAAAATACTCCGTTTAAACTAAATTTAACACGTACCTATAATTCATGATGCAAATTCATTTTAAAGCTCTAATTATTTCCATTTGAATATGTAAATATGCAAATGCGTGAATCTGATGTCTGGTCACGTTGTCGTGATGTATAACACTGCATAATGGGAACAGTAGTAACAAAGAAAAGAAAAAAGAAAAAAGAAAATGAAATCCAACTTTTTCTTTCCTTTCTTTGCCTAGTTGACTTTAGTTTAGGCTTTAGTTTGACTACGGGCTGGATAAATGCAGTAAATACTAGGCATTACGTATGTAGGTAAAGGATGATTTTTATTTTAATGGGCACAAATGGTTACTATAACTAGCTGTGCCCGCGACTACGTCCGCGCGAAATTTAACTATCTAACTGTGACATATATTATAATTCTAAAATAAAAGTAGCCTAAGTTACTCCTTATTACATCAGCTATCTGTCAGTGAAAGTCCCGTCAAAATCGGTCCAGCCGTTACAGAGACCAGAAACTGACTGTCTGTTTATTCCGGCTAACAAACAGACAGTCAGACAGACAACAAAAATTGTAAAAATGTTATTGTATATTAAAATGTTGTGTATATACTATATGCATTTAGTAAAAAGAGGTTATTTTTATTTTATCTACAAACAGACACTCCAATTTTATTTATTTGGATAAATTAAATATACATTCACAAAATCGCTCCCATGCATCCCCTAAACTAAAACTGTAAACCTGGTTTACCAACCAAACACAAATAAGGAATTATTTTGTTTACAAACGGAAGTCCGATTTAGTTCTACGAATTTCGAAGCGTTTGGGAAACGATCGGATTCAATTTACGAGTGAATCGATATTGTTGGTTCAACTCGCTCCGCTAAGTTTTGTTGTATCGTTAAACGTATGTGATTTATACCACCCCTTTACGAGGGTTAAGTATTCTTTGGTGAGATATTGGTAGCCGTTTGTATTCTGTTCGGGCGTAATATCTTAATATTATAAATGCGAAAGTGGGAAAGTTTGTGGGGAAAAATTGATATATGTATGGGTCGATACATGGACTGATAAATTGGATGGATGTTTGTTACTCTTTCTCGCAAAACGCCTAAAGAAATTTGGATATAAATATTTACTGACATGATAGCAGTGATGGCCCAGTGGCTAAGAATTTGACCTCTTAATCGAGCGGTCCGGGTTCGAAACCCAGTGGCACGTACCAATAACTTTCTTATAAAAGTTATGTGCGGTTTATAATATTAATTATCACTTGCTGTATCTAACAGTGATAGAAAACATCGCGAGAAAACCTGCATACCTGCGAATTCACAAAAAAAATGTTCTCAAAGGTATGTCAAATACCCTAACCCGCACTAGACCAGCGTGGTGGACTAAGGCCTACATCCTTCTCATTGTGAGAGGAGACCCGACCCTGCAGTGGGTCACTAATGGGTTATATAGCCAGTGGGCTATAACAGCTTACTGGAATATCACGGCCTAATTAAAGGAAAACTATAAACAAAAATAATTAAACTATAGATGCTAGAGGCAGCTAACCCTACAAAGGTATAAAAAATATATATCCGGTTTAAATTAAGTTTCCTCTCATCGGAAGTCCAACTTTCTGTGGTTTTTTTCCTACAATCGCTTCGTTTTCCGACTTCGTTGCCGGTTCGAGCAATTAATTTTTTACTCGTCCTCGAACATCCTAGTTTATTAAGAAACGTGATCATCACAGAAATTGGATTGGGAGCAGAAACTTATATACGATAGATTAGTTTTGATTTACTTAAAAAATACAATAAGTAATTCTACTGTTTGTTCTGGGATAGAATAAATAAATAAATAACGCTTCACACTCACAGCCCCACACTAGGATTCCCTGTGTCGTGGGTGCCATGGACACACACAAGACTAGAACACAACACACTCAGACCAGAAACAGAAATTCATCATTCAAATCTCTGCTCTGCTGGGAATCGAACCCAGGACCTTCCGTGCAGCGTACCGGTGTCTTATCCACTGCACCACTTGGGTCGTCAATATACCTTCTTGATGACTTACCTGAAACAAAAAATATATTATTACTTATAATTTGGAACAATTTTAATTTATTTCTATTTAAATTTAGACAGCTGTGCCTCGAACAAAGTCAAAGACTGTTAACTTCGGATCATTTGTATAAGTATATAAATGCTCAGATTCTATAGAACTTTGATAGCGTGTTTGAGGATACGTCTGCCGATTGGCCAGTTCGGTATAATGTGTGTGACGTGTTCTATTGTTGACTACACTCGCTGATTGCGTCATTTTGCGTGGTCAGCATTTCATGTGAGGCGCGCGCTCATACTGTAGGTATCGTGCCGCTACACTCTCATCCATCTCTCCCATTCATCAACCCATTCACTCGGTTAATTACACAACCAAAAAATCCTTTGAAATTACGAAAAATAATTCCAACGGATAAATACGTAAGCCAGCACTTTTGCCGCATATAAAAACTCTTTATTCAATTGCAAATTATGTATAATTATGATGAAAGAGTTCGTTTATTGCATAAACCTACTGCAGAGCACCGGCAAAGGAAAATAATGAGTATAACGGGCATAATTAAAACATTACGTGGAGCATGTGAAACGTTCTGTTCATATGCGAGAGAGGCCTTGTCCTAATTGAAAAAAGCATGAAAGAAAATGCATTTTTTTACGGACACAAAAACACATATAGAAGAAAACAATAAAAAAGGTACATTAACAAAAACAGCATGTTTTCATGTCTTGAGTTTCGGCTGGGATGCCGTGGGCTGCAGTGACCATCGAACATCTAGTATCAACATTGAAAATTAAGTTATATTAAAACTAAGTTCGATTCAAAACGGGTGTAATGAACGCTTTCATAAAGATTTAAAAACAAATTGTCATTTAATGCTGAAACAAATGTCTTGTAACTAATATCTAAAATTTATTTATTTTTTAAAGCAATTTATATCAAAAATAAACCCATGTTAGATTCCTTTGATACTAAGTCTTTTAACTCCGAAACATATTTTACATCAAGAGCCAAAGAAGGATTTATAGATAACTGAACCTGAACCTGAAATAAATGGCTTTCTCGGCTTATCTGCGGGTTTAAACAACCATTAATGGACCGGAGCATTAATCAAGTTGATAACTCAAACCCTAATTACTGCGGTGTAAGTGACGGGACATTGATGTTGCTCCATGGATTACACTTTGTAGACTCTACAGATCCTGCAAAAGTCAAGCAACGTCGGGCGAGGTCAGTACATGGATGGTGAAAATTAATAAGTGATTAATATTCGTATAATATAGCTCTAAAATAAAAATTTGATTAAAATAAAAATCTGAATCGGCTCTAGTTTTCTAAAGTAAACCTTTAATCGTCGTCGCTAAGTGCCCAAAGAAATCCAATTACTCCGAGACAGGTTGGGGGATTGCGTCCACCTAAATGTCGTCGCTTACAATCACCCACTTTAGTTTTTAGCGTCTTAGAAAAAGGAGCTTACGTTTTAAAAAAAGATAGAACAAATTTCCTTTTTGTACTAATGAAAAAACAATTCGGTAAAACCACAGTGGTAGTCGTATTTTTTCACAAAAAATTAACTCTGTAATTGGATTGAACGATTACAGTAGGGGAGGGTAGGGAACTTGGCGAATATCGCGTATTTTTTGTGCAAGTAACAGTGTAAATAAAATTGATATCACTGTAAAAAATTCACATAAAACAATATTCTCAAAGGTACCTATGTGAAGTCCACCAACCCGCAGTAGGCCAGCGTCATTAATGGGTTACTGACAACAACTTCACTATTTCTAAGCAGCATTAGACCCGGTAGGGTAACCAATAGTATTATCACCAAACGACTGTACAAAAAACCATCATGCAAAATTGAATGCTAACTTACATAATTATCTTGCTGAGCAAAAACGCTGATAGACCACATCTGCTTCTGGTGTTCAATGAAAGGGCTTGAGGTTACAAGGAGCCCTTATATAGCAGCTGATGTTGCCACATTGTTATGGATAATTGGGATTATCTCATTGTAATTTGTCATTGAACTTGGTTATAAACATCGAATCCACAGAGCTAAGCTTACGTAGATAAGGCAAGTAGAGTTCCGCGTGTTTAGTTGTACTACTAAACCCTGTAGGTATATTCGAGTCAAACTTTACTAGATAACGCAAGCGCATTTCCATGTCGGAGCCCGGGCTCCGACATGGAAATGTTAATATAAAAATTATAAAACACTAAATTTCATCGAAATCCCTTCAGTGGTTACTGAATTGATCGCTGTTTATTTCAGTGTTGTGATTCTCACCATAACCAAAGATTCGTCTATTCTACAACAGGATTACTTTGTGGTATGACGAGGAATTTGATGGTAATCGCCACCTCTATACCATTCCCATCTCTGTGGTCATGTGGAGCATCAATCATTCGCTATTGACACGTAATAAGCGATTTCTGATATTAATGGAACCACCGCAGCGTCAGGTTTAAGGCTGGCTTCCAGGATTTATGTTTGTTAAACAGGATTCACAGGCCACCCTTTTAATGTCCCATGGCTAAGAATGGGTCACTCTCCGCGGCTGCCTTTTTAACCCCCCACTTTTGGGCACGGGTCTCTACTTACAACAGCGGGAGGCCTGGAGCATACTGGCTGCTTCAATGCAGAGTGTAGAGAAACGGGCTATCACCCAACCCGACTCGATGCTTTCAAGCCGCCCGGGCTCCGACATGGTTTATCGACTGTTATCTTTTCGACTACTACCGGGACCGGCGGCTTAACGTGCCCTCCGAAGCACGGAAGCGCGCATTTAATTCGCTACTAGCGGTCACCCAACCAGTTACGAACCGCGTCCGACGTTTAACTTTTTGGTAAAGCAGGTGAAATTTATTTTGAAACACAAGAGTCTGGTAGTTTTAAGCTGAGAAAGAGTTACGAGAGCTTTACATTTTGAGTAGAAATCTTCTAGAATTAGAAGGAGTTTTTCCAGCAGGTTCTTATATCATAATAATTACTTTACTTAAGGCTTTACTTTTAATTTAATTATTCTTACTTATATCATGAAAATGAAAATGAAAATGATTTTTCACTTATATCATAATAATTATTGCTTATATGCTTTGATGGAAACCCAGCTTTATTACAGCCAATAATAATGATAACAAAGGCAGATTTCCGTGTGCATTGCCCGGCTCATAATGTCCTTTAACACCTACATCTATACATTTTAAAGACATCTGTTTGTATGTAAACTTGAGCTTTGGCAAAGGGAGATCTCCCACCAGGCGATCATGCCTCGGGAGCGGCCGTCCGATTACGTCATGTCAGAGTTTTGTATATATGCCAGCGATGTAGAAAACTTCGATAGCGTGATTCAGGATCGTGTGGCGCCATCTGTTGACGAGTGGTGTAAGTCGCCACAAAACAAACAATTTCATAGGTGGTGGACCTATAGTAGCTTGCCAGGAAGGTACGAGAACCTTACTGCCATTTCTTAGCCCGTCGTGAAGCAGCATGTCTTACGTTTCTGTTGACAAGGCATGTGAAAATTGTGCAGTTCCGAGAATATTACATACATACTTACTTGTCGAATTGAAATAACCGCCTTTTTTGAAGTCGGTAATAAAAAGGAACACAGAAAATTATGTAATGTTCCCAAATCTTCATTATGAGTTGGGACCGATTTCTCCAGCAGCCATTATGGAAATCACGAACTTTCTTTACCATTGAGACGGCGGCTAATTTATGGTAAAAACTGCCATACTTTTTGTATCGTTAGCATCACGAAACTTTCCTCAAATCTTTATTAACTTCGCAATATTATACGGTCTTCTAGAGCTTTCGCCAGAAAAAGAATCTTTTAGTAGCTCCTGTAGTTAGAGTCTTAACTACAAGTAGTTGGCAGGTTTCTTTCTGACAAATACAGAACTTTCATACAGTTTTTAAAAGAACACCCTACCTTTTTCTCACTTTTCTCTCTACTCTTCAACTCCTTACCACTTGGTTGCCTGGAAGAGATCGCTCTTAGCGATAAGGCCGCCATTTGTGCATTGTTCCATTTTTGTTTTTACTGATTTTATGTTATATGTTTGATTCTATCTTTTATGTTTCTTTTTCTTTTATGTTGTATGTTTCTTTCTGTGTGTGTGCAATAAAGAGTTATACCAATACCAATACAAAATTTTAAAAACTAGCCTATAACATAAATATTCTAGCCAGTAAAGTTATTCGACATAAGAAAATTTGTCGATCCGACGAATTATTTGAACGTAAAAGTAGAACACACAAACAATTACCTCTACCTTTAATAGGTTACCTACTATTAGCGAATTTAATTTGGATAGATAAAGTTAATAATAAAAACGAAAGTTTCACAATGATGTAAGTAGACCGCTACTTACATCATTTCACAACAATATTTTTCACAATATTTTCACAACTGGCATTATAATCTGCTTGTTATTAACGCCGGAAAAATAGGCAAACTCGCAGCATCAAACTATGATGCAGCGTCTGTACCTATATACGCATGTAAGTACATACTTCCTTCCAAAGGAGTATAAAATCTGACAATGCCCGATCGTCTTCGTATTAAAAATCCTCAACTGTTGCGTTCAGTCGAAGCCGTTCCAAGCATCAATATGAAAATCCTTATCTGTAAGTATTTATTAACCGATTTATCTATTGTTGTTGTTGTTGTTTTAACCCATTAATGACCCACTACAAGGTCGGGTCTCCTCTCACAATGAGAGGGATGTAGGCCGCCGTCCACCACGCTGGCCTACTGCGGGTTGGTGGACTTCACATGCCTTTGAGAACATTTTTTTTGTGAACTCTCAGGCTGCAGCTTTCCTCACGATGTTTTCCTTCACCGTAACAGCAGGTGATATTTAATTTTATAAATCGCACATAACTTTTTTCCAAAGTCATTGTGGTGCGTGCCACTGGGATTCGAACCCGGACTCCTCGATTCGAGGTCGAATTCTAAGCCACTGGGCTATCTATTGACTGTTCCAAAACTTCCAGATTGAATATATTATTCACATTTTTTTTTCATATTCCAGTGTTCGCGGTAATCCTCGCTCTGGCGGCGGCAGCGAGCGCCCAGCATGGGTGCTACTGCCCTTCGTACTACGCCCCCGTGTGTAGTGTGAACGGCATCACCTATGGGAACGTGTGCAGGTGATATCTATGTTGTTTTTTTTTTAATATTTTACATAACCATACGCCGTTATAGCCCAGGCTATGAATTCGTCCTACTGTCCGGGTCCGGGTTTGAACCCCAGTTAAAAAAGCTATTCGTGGTTTATAACATTAAGTATCACTTGCTGTTACGGTGAAGGAAAACATCGTGAGGAAACCTGCATGCTCACAAAAAAAAATGTTCTCAAAATTAAATGTATGTGAAGTCCACCAACCCGCAGTAGGCCAGCGTGGTGGACTGCGCGGCTTGCCTACCATTATAAAGGGTCTATTTATACAACACTTTTTTAGCTATTTATGTAGTGCACAACCTTAACGTTAAACTTACCAATTGAATTTCAACTCTATGTCTAATCCCACAAAACTCATTTCAGATTGAACTGTGCCCGAGCCGTCCTACTGCACTACGGTAGCTGCGTCCAAGGATAACTAATGACATTTCAAAACCAAATTATAATTATTGTAACCATTGCAAATTGCTAATACGCTGGGACCTTGTCACATTAACTCGCGCTCAGTTTGGACACGTTTTCCTACGAACTTAAGACGATTAAAACACTACACCGCATCACGCAGCGTAGTGCGTAGCGCGTCCATTTGTATAGAAAACGCATCCACGCGCGTACATGCAGATGCGTTTTCTGTGTGTTGGAGTGTGCGTGTTTTCTATACAAATGGAAATACTTACATACAACGCTAGATTGCCTTGCGACTAAATTGGTTATGACGCAATCAAAAACAAAAAAATAGGGCTGGTAAATAAATATTTCATTTTGGATATATATATTGATTGAGATCATTAATTGGATGCATATTGGCAGCCCTTGTCACAACATGACGTCACCGTAACAGCCAGACGCATTAGCAGTTTGCGGGTTATGAGATGGCCTACTTGAAATGGACCGCGATTGCTTATTGGCTTATTGTATGGAATTGGATTTAGTTGTACTATGTTTGAATATTTTAGTATATTTTTTTTTAAATTTTCGGTGAATGTTGGTTTTATTTAATCTCCACTCCGGAACACATTAGGGAACTTTGCTTGGTCTCTATTAAAATGATAACGATTTAAGAAGGTATAAAAACTTTTTCTTTCTTTAAAAGCCTCTTCTTTAGGCCAGCGTGGTGGTCTAAGGCCTACATCCTTCTAATATTGAGAGGAGACCCGACTCTGTAGTGGGTCATTAATGAGTTACTGACAATACAACAGTTGGCTAAACTAATTCTGTTACTTAGGTAAATAATTCCATATGTGGGTGTTTATGGGTTGCAGTGACCACGTCACATTAGATGACCTACACACATAAACAATAATATTATGTTTATCTGTTACTAAAATACCCAAAAAATCTCGATACCTTTTCCTTTAAGACCTATGAATACATCAACACATATCTATTCTTTCTGTCTATATTATCGCTTTGCTATGGTACAGACAGTCTAGGACTGGAGCGAACGCCCCTTCATCAATTTTTATGGTGTTGGTGGGGGGACTATTCATTGTAATACGTTATGTGTGCATGCGCATATGTGTCGACTTGACTGATGCACTCGTCAATTTACTAATTGATTGAGAAATCAAGACTGGTGTTGTATAGGCCATAACCTATACAACAAGTTAAACCTATATTACAGCAGTGATTAATAGACGGCCCCTAAGAGCAGAGCTTAATCACGTGAGGCTTGAAAGGGGAGGGGGAATGTCACAAAGGGGAGGGGGTATAGTAAGTTATCACGTGTATTTATTTTTTCATTATTTTTTCGAACGCGCGATTTTTAAATCGAAATGCGGCGTTTTTTTATCATTTTTATCATGGTCCTTAATTTCAGAATAAAATAAGATTATACTTTATACCTGTATTTCAGATAATATTCTGAAAAATTAAGATTTTTGTAGATACTAAAAATACACGTGATGTTGGGTGGGGGGTGGGAGGGTAGTCTTAAACCTCACCATGTATCAACAAGAGGGAGAGGGGGTTAGAAATGCTTAAAAATAGATCACGTGATTAATGGACGGCCCCACATGCAATTGATCTACAGATAAAGCATTTTTAACATGTCAAACATTATAAGTAACGAACGAATGACCAGTCAAAACGATCACAAATTGAATGATTGACTAGTTGATAAAGTGTAAAATAAACCCACTTCTTTGCATGCGAGTGTTTGGAACCTGGAGGGGCGTTCGGTTCAAGATTAGACGATCTTTACCTTCATTATACCTTAGTACATAAGGAAAACCGTGGCTACAACACAACGAATACGACAGCAAGCGGTTCTGACGTGACCGTCTGCTCGGTGCAGGGTATAAAACTCAGGCATAAGCCATTTTCGATCAAAACATTTACGTTCACAAGGCCACACACATATCGTCATGAAGATATTCTTTTGTGAGTACATTTTTTATAATAATTGAGCAGACACCTGATATTAAGTGGTCGCTGCAACCCATGGAGATGGAGAGATCTCAAATAGGGGAAAAATTAGAAAAAAATTTAAGTCCGAATTTTTTTATTCTTGTTTACTCTCAATTTCAACTGTGATACATGCAACTAACATAGTTACACTGCCTAGAGTGAGATTGACAGTGAAATAAGAAATAAAGTTGACTTTTTACCTCATTAAGAAAGAAAAACTATTTTTCTCAATGAAGCTAGAACTCTCACTGTCAACTTATTATAATAGTTACATTACCTAGAGTAGGAGCGAAATAAGAAAAAAAAGGTTTTTTCCAATAATAAATCCATCATTCGAAGGTATTCTGTACCTTTTTAATGAATTTACTGCTCATCTCATTTATATGTTTCGAGACAGCCCGACTAGGGACCGGTCCTCACTTTCGGATCAATCCGAGGTCCATAATCATGACCATCCGTCGCGGCTAGGCTAGGTCGCGGTGGAGTCTTCACCGAAACCAGTCGGGCTATCGCGAAACAAATACACAGAGAGCCGTAAATTTATTAAAACGTTTAACGATATTCACGAATCTTTCAATGACAAAATAGTAGTAGCTACAACAACAACCAACAACTTGTCCAATGGACCACCATTCCCCAGTGTTCACCATCCTCGCCTTCGTGGTGGCAGCCACGGCTCAGCGCGCTTGCATATGTACAGACGACTACACACCAGTGTGCGGAGTCAGCGGCAAAACACATAGCAATGAATGCACGTATGTACAACTCTTTATAACTACAAGTCCGTTTACCCATTAATGACCCACTGTAGCGTCGGGTCTCCTCTCACAATGAGAAGGATGTAGGCCTTAGTCGACTATGCCTAATGCGGGTTGGCGGACGCACGTCACATGCCTTTGACAACAATATGAACATGTGAACTCTCAGGCATGCAGGTTTCCTCACGATGTTTTCCATCACCGTTACAGCAAGTGATATCTAATTATTATAAAGCGCACATAACTTTTTAAAGAAAGTTATTGGTGCGATTCGAACCCGGACCCTTCCAGTAACTGGTCGAGTTCTTAGCCACTGGAAAACCTTTTTACTTTTTTTACTTTTGCGAGCTTGCGATCTACTCAAGCAGCGGGGCTATGCGCGCTTCATTCCGTAAAGATGAGCTTTACTTGACGTTAATCAAACCCATTGTTGTTACAGAATGAACTGCGATGGTGACTCTATGAAGCATCCTGGACCATGTGGCGGCAGTGGTTAACCAATGTATCATCATAATAACCATACCAAACTTTTTATATGTCAATAACGAAATAAGCACAAAACGGACTGCTGCGAGGTGACAGGCTACTCATAAAGTAGCCATATTTAAAAAAATGTTTAACCGCTTAAGAATAAAAATAAAGTTTTTCTTCCCAAATATATTTTATTCGTACATACCTACTTCAAGAGTGTCATCTGTGCCTCGCATGAACGCATGCCGCTTCGTATAGTAATAGTATCGAGCTGGCATTAGTATGGGAAGATGTCAACACAGACTGACATATTTATTTATTTAATTCAGTCAATGGTCACAGTATAAAAGAAAATACATACTAATGACAAACTAATAACTGATGTTCACTATGGCACGGCACTGTTTTCATTCTAAACACGTTCGCGCATATCCACGTAGATATAAAAGTACTCGAAAGTTGTGAAAGCTACGACTCATTCTTATTCTTAGCTTTACTAAATATAGTTTCTCACACGTGCTATATGTACGAGTAAGTAGTAAAAGACAGATCCATTTTAAATGTAGATTTTTCGCCATTTTTTGAAGGTCTAGCTCAAATGGCTACTACTCTTATGGCTCTATCTTCAAGATTAATAGTACCTACACCGTTTTGGTTGGGACAGCCCGTGGAATTAGGTTGTCAAGGGTTGAGAAATAGATTTATAAAACGTAATAAAATAGACTACGAAAACCAACAATGCTTTTAGTGGAAACACTATGTTGTAATCTAGTTGAAACATCCGGCATAAAGGCATGTCAGTAACCCATTAATGACCCACTACAGGGTCGGATCTCCTCTCACAATGAGAGGGATGTAGGCCGTAGTCCATGTTGGGCTACTGCGGGTTGGTGGACTTCACATACTTTTGAGAACATCCTTTTTTTGTGAACTCTCAGGCATGCAGGTTTCCTCACGATGTTTTCCTTCACCGTAACAGCGGGTGATATTTAATTTTATAAAGCGCACATAACTTTTTTAGAAAGTCATTGGTGCGTGCCACTGTGATTCGAGCCCGGACCCCTCGATTTTAGGTCGAATTCAAAGCCATATTATAGGCATATTAATTTTTTCGAATATCCTATGTTGCAGTTCTAGGTTTCCTCAAAATTGGGCCCCAGACTCATTTCAGTATTTTTCGCTATTCCTCAGACTTCATACTTCCCGATTTACCTATCCACGCACACTTGAAACATTCACCGTGTATAACATAGAGGTTCTAACGCTACACAGCGTAAATTTTTTATTCAAATTCGTCACAAATGGAATTACGCGTACATCGGTATCGTTTGAATCAAGGTTTGCATACTGAATATTCGTAACAATACTTATATTTTTGATATCCAAACCTCATAAAAGTAAACGAAATACGTGGACGGAATAGGGGATATCATTCCATTACCTACTCGTATTGGAAATGCGAAAGATTGGTGGTTGGATAATTTACTAGCTCCAGACCGCGATTTCAGCTTAAAATTTGGCTCAGAGGGAGATTAAATGTATTCTAATATTAATCATCCAGATTTTGAACTAGGTGGTACGTAGGTAGTTAGGTACCTTACGAAAGAGCAAAATTGAGAGGTACAAATTATCTTACATGTAAATCCAGGTTATATAAACTACGTTCATACCAAATTTCATCCAAATCTCTTCAGCCAATTTTGCGTGAAAGCGTATTATCTATCCGTTCTTTCAAATTTTCGCATTTATATTGGTTAGTGGAGTATGAGCGTTTCAGTTATATAGAAAATTTTATATTTCTCTAAGGAAATACCGTTATGATTAACAGTTACTGTATAGTAGGTAGTCGGCATAAGTCGTGAGCACAATATTTATTGGTCGGTTTGACAATGACTGCGCTGCGGCTCACGCGATTGGTTCGTCAGTTCGTCAGTGTGCGTCCTCTATTGGTACAACGCGTTTTTTCGGCTGCTGTACATTGGCCGAAAGTGTACAATGTCCCTACCACCGATCTATGCTCATGACTCATGACGGTAACTTTACGAATTCATTGACGACTCACAGCACTAGTCTATCGAATCTCTACGTTTCATTTGCATAGTCCGGACGTACATCACGCACATAGAGCCTCAATCAATCGATCAATCAGCCATCCGTCACTTGTCAGCTGTCAAGCCTGTCAAGCCAATCACGACCAACACGAGCTTGAGGCAAATTGAGGTTTCGTGTAGTCAATATTTTATTTATTTTGCCTTTAAAATTTTCCATACTTTTCATCTCTTAATCCCCCAGTTCTAGATGGCCACTAACCCGTTTCTCCACCAATCCGCATTGGGGAAGCGTGGTGGAGTATGTTCCAGACCTCCCCCTGTTGTGGGGAGAGACCCGTGCCCAGCAGTGGGCCATTAATTTAACTATTTGACCGTCAAATTGTTAAATTAATTGCCTACCGCGGGCACTCGGGTCGTCAAATTTCGACGACCCGAGTGGCGCAGTGGTTAAGACACCGGTACGCTACGCGGAGGGTCCTGGGTTCAATTCCCAGCAGAGCAGAGGTTCGAATGATGAATTTGAATTTCTGTTTCTGGTCTGGGTGTGTTGTGTTCTTGTCTTGTGTGTGTCCATGGCACCCATGATACAGGGAATTCTAGTATGGGGCTATGAGTGTGAAGTGAAGTGTTATTAATTATAATGATTTATTATTTTATTAAAGTGTTGCAGCCATATTCTTTTAATAAAGACAGAACCCCAACCTTAAAAAATATTCGTATCTCCGTAAGATGTGAAACACCTTTGCGAGAGCTGTTTAGTTAATAAATGGGTTTTGTTCTTCCTTCCTCGCCTACTCTTGATGTGCTTTCAGCTTCGCCTCTATTTATCTTCATATCTCCCGAGCGTTACTTTGCTTAGACAGGTGTTCGTCTTATTTCTGTAGGATTTTTTCAACTGCGTTTTGGTTTAAGAGATAGCAGAAGAAATTAGGAACTCTAAAATATACATTACTCCGTTCATGATGCATTGTATATTTATATGAAAGAGACCCAGAGAGAAGTTCCACGTGTGCGGATTGTTGCAAAGAAATATAAATACAATTTTAAATATATGAAAGCACTAGCTGACCCGACAGACTTTATTCTCCCAAACAAAGAAGTTTCATACTACTTTTTAATACCCATTGTTCCTCCCCTAAGGTGTAGAATTTGCAAATTTTTATCTTCGCTGACATGTTTTATACATCATTAACGTCTCTGTGAAATTTTATTTCCATAAGTCTTTTCGTCTTATTAGGTTTTTTCGAGATTTAATAAAATTAGTGTACGAGTATTTAGTTAGTAACCCATGAATGACCCACTACAGGGTCGGATCTCCTTTCATAATGAGAGCGATGTAGGCCTTAGTCCACCACGCTGGCCTAGCGAGTCGGTGGACTTCACATGCCTTTGAGTTTTTTGTTAACTCTCAGGCATGCAGATTTCCTCACGATGTCAATTTAAGTTTATAAAGCGCACATAACTTCTTTTTGCAAAGTCATCGGTGCGTGTCACTGGTATTCGAAACCGGACCCCCCCGATTAAGAAGTCGGATTCAAAGCAATCTGATTTTGAATGGAAACAAGACCCTATAGGGGCACATGAATAGGTTCACTAGTACTGCAATGTAGGACATATTCGTGGAACAAACGGAAAGGGGTGAAGTGGGACAGCTGTCAAAGGATTAGCGCTCGCCGCGGTCCAAATGTCAAGTGGAGTGGCCGCGCGATTGTATAACCAGCGTTGGCGGCTGCTGGGACTTACATCGAAATATGTCGAAAACATTAGCTTGAAACTTATTACCGTCGAAATACGGAATGCAAAGGAGGAAGGGGCGAATCCTTTAAAGCTGCAGTTCCGTGGGTAATACTAAACACTATGAAATGTATGGCGCCGCTTCCAAAGCCGCGCGCGTCAGTCGCCGGAGCTTGTCTTGTCGCATCCGCGGCGCGACCGTCGCGCGCCTCTGTCGCGTCGGCCGCTACCCACGGAACTAGAGCTTTAGATGGACAGACGGAAAAGACTCCAAAGTAAAATTTTAAGAGGTTATAAACGAGTGTTTTGACATGGCGAAAAATTGACAACTCCAGATGTACATTATACATTCCAGCCTGCGATCCTCGGTCACGTCTATAACATTAGGGACCGACTGTGGAGAGAAATCACGGTCACAAATTCCACCCAAACACATGTTTGGTAGAGCTATGTGACAAACACTTGTCAGACGCACTTCCTCTACCCAACACCGAAACACACGCTGACAAGTACAAGTACTCTCTATGAACCAAATTCTAAACCCCACATGGATGAATTCGCGGGCAAAAACTGGTGAATAGTATCGCACAAATCTCCTTCTAGTTGTGCTTAATGGTTGTATGGATTCAGCTCAATTTATCACACACCTGCCTGCCTTGTGTCCTTGTGTTGAGCACTTTGAATAAATTTATTGCCCGAATATCGCTGGTCATGTTGTTTCATGTTTCGCTTACTCAACGGGGGTATATGAAGTGAGTAATGGCTCCATAGTTCGGTTTTCACGTTAATTTTGGGACGACCGTGCAGAATACGGATGATTTTCTGTTCGAGGTGAGATGTGAATATAGGTCTGAATACTGAATGTAAGTATAACAATATCCCATCAAAAACATAACATGCGCAAAAAGAGACAATAGGTAACGCAGTCCGTTGCGAATATTCTGCCGTAAAAAGTTGTGAAATCAAGTAAGAGGTATAAGCCAAGTCAATTTTTACATTTTTTATTTTAGACACAGTGGTTGGATAGCCACTTCTAAAGGTAGGTATGGACTGAATTAAGCGACTTGGTTTAGCGCAACTGTTGTCTATACAATTCGTCAAAGTTTATATACGTTGTGTCATGTCAGTACCCATTAATGACCCACTACAGGGTCGGGTCTCCTCTCACAATGAGAAGGATGTAGGCCTTAGTCCACCACGCTGGCCTACTGCGGGTTGGTGGACTTCGCATGCCTTTGAGAACATTTTTTTTGTGAACTCTCAGGCATGCAGGTTTCCTCACGATGTTTTCCTTCACCGTAACAGCAGGTGATATTTAATTTCATAAATCGCACATAACTTTTATTACAAAGTCATTGGTGCGTGCCACTGGGATTCGAACCCGGATCCCTCGATTCGAGGTCGAATTCTAAGCCACTGGGTTATCACCGCTGCATATGTTTAGTGCGCGAAATTTAAAACTGGAAATGTGTAAAACTGCTCACATTCATTAACACTCTCCAATAATTTTACTGAAAATATTCTGAAAAATTGAAAAAATAATCTGCGTAAAAGTTCCCTGTATAGTGGAACAATTTGTTACAAAAATGTTTTGAAAGCGCGCAAAGCGAAAGTAATATTCATCCATCACTTTGAACAACTTTGGGTTGAATTTCGCTAAAAGACAAAAAATATTGAAATTGTTGTCATCATTGTCCGACCGCCCAATAGCGCGGACAGAAACATACGAGTTTGATTGTTAGTAAAAAGAACGTGTGTTTTATCGTTTTTTATATGCTTTGATACCCAGTATTTGCTGCCTCGAAATTGCTTACCCGAAATAAAAATCATGAAATTCTCCTCTGAATACTAGATCATAACTCTCAGCTGACATTAGCTAATTATCGATAGTCTGATCTTCAGCTGTTTTAATGGTGGTACGTCTACACAGTTCTTTTTGAAAAATATATTATTATTTTTGAAAACTAAAATGGTGGACATGACATTTTTGGTTTTTACGGGGATGACCAATATGAAAAATACACTTTTGAAGGGTTTCTAAGATTACTTTGTTTCCTGTACAGTTATCGGTATATGTATAGTATCCTGTATAATTTCGGTCACCCTGGTACATACTTAAATGTTCAATTCTATTGTTGAATGTTAAAATGTAACCGTCATATGTTTACTACTTACATCGTGCTTGTGGTCCTTCTTCATGGAGCCGCCATGGCCCCCGGTGCTCTGGACCGTGTTCATCTTTACTTCGTCCTTCACTTGATCCAAATTTCTTGTACTTGACACATCACAACATTGCAATCGTTACACAACTCTTTTAGTTGTATTATCTTCATCAAATTTTAGAAAGGTTTGATGAATTTTTTGTCGTTTAATTTGTTATCTTTAAGTTAACTCCTAGTTTTTTTGGCATCTTTACTTTCTTGGACACTAACCGGTGTGTTAGTACCAGCTATAATGTTTTTTTTTCCTATCTAATTTTTTCATTTTTATCTCTCGCCGTTTATTTTCATCACTCGTTTTTGCAATAGTTATTATTGAAATTTTTATTTTTTCTAGCTAATTGTTTTTAAATGTTTTATTTTTCACTACTATTGTATCACTCTTATTCCTAAGTTCCTCTACTTTTAAATGGACGTGTCTCGCTACTGTAGGCACTGTTTTAGTCAATTTTGCGTCATTTATAATATACACTTCAGTGTCGGTAAAGTTTTTAGTAATTCCACGGTCCTGGGCGTGCTGGATCTAAAATCGTAGTATTAATTTTCTTTTTTGCTAACCTTGGGTAGTTTATAAAAATTGAAACAAATAAAAACTCTTTTTTCCCAAGTATACTGTTAGCCGAATTATACCGAAATAAAAAAATTGTTAATGAGTCGACCATTCATATATTTTAATATGCATACTAGTAATATTTTTAAAGTTTAAAAATTTCCACCCCGCATTTCAAAATTACAATATATATTTTATAGTTAAAACTATAAATTTAAAAAATTAAAAGATGTCATGTATTGCACTTGTAGAAAAAGCTTATAATCCGAAGAATAAATTCATAAATATAAATTAAAAAAAAATTAATTTAAGGAAGATGAATCTAGTTCAATCCACGAAGGGTACGGACGGAATTATACTGGCTATTTGCAGAACTTACGAACTTGTCCATGAAAACATTATGAAGAACTGTTATTTACGTAAAATTAGTGTGCTCTCATAATTAACGAAGCCTGGTTGAGCCTATAAACAGTTGATTAAACCTACGTAATATATGAGATCGTTACAAGATATTTACAAAGCTATTCCCGTGATAAATAGGATCAATTCGTTGTTGGAACACGCCGTATGTTCCCGTAACGGCCTGTTGCCCACAGCTGGACTGTAGGTTTATAAATGGTACATAACTATACTACTAATACCCCTGTATTAGTAGTATAGTTATCTACGAGTAGTATAGTTATCTACTAAGTCGCCCTCGACTACGTGATCTAGAAAGAGAGGAAAAAATATAGATTAAAATTAAATGTCTTCTCTCTTTTTTCTTTTTTTTTGTGAACTCTGAGGTATGCAGGTTTCCTCACGGTTGTAGAGTCCACATCACCTGATGATGCTCCGTTTTGGGGCAAAACACGTGTCGTGTACTATTGGAATAAGTTGTTATGGTATATACCTACTCAGAGAGATAAGAGAGGGTGGTGGGTCCATACCAAAACAAGTTCCACGTGTGCGGATTGTTGCAAAGAAATATAAATACAACTTAAATTTCCTCACGATGTTTTCCTTCATCGTAACAGCAGGTTACATTTCGTTGAAAAGATTAACTACCGAAAATTCTTATCGGTAAGATAGTGAGGTAAGTCTTTCTTTAGAACTCGTCACCTCCTACAATTATATTGTACCTCAGCTGAAATCTTAATTGAATAGAACTAGATCTCAGGTCAGGTGCCCTTAACCCACTAAACCGACTGGAACTTTTCGCACGATTAAAGTGAAAATTTTCTTGAAATATTAACAGACTTGTAATTTTTGCAGACCACTTATTGTTAACGACCACTGTTAGTATCGGCGGTGATAGCCTAGTCACCTAGTGGCTTAGAATTCAACCTCGAAACGAGGGGTCCGCGTTCGAATGCCAGTGGCACGCACCTTTGTAAAAAAAAGTTATGTGCGCTTTATAAATTAAAAATTACCTTCTGTTACGGTGAAGGAAAACATCGTGAGCTACTACCTCCTATGAAATTTTGGTTTCCATCTCCTTAAATAGCGAGGCTGCACGCTTATTTAAATCATTCATTCTTTTATTCTTTTATACGTCTATTTCAAAAAAGTGGAACAAATCTGCGTCAGTCTCCTGCGGTTAGACGTTCCTCGCAATATAACAGAGTTAAGTGGCACGGGAGTGAGCCCCTCTGCTAATCAGTACGTGACTCGTACAGTCGGTCCCGTGGCGTCGATGCCAGGGGAATGACAAGTGACTTTATATTCAAAGTTAAAGATAATGCGTGTTTAGATTTTTGGATTCGCTGCCTTTGATTTGAATGCTTTTTATTATTTAAGTTGTATTTATATTTCAATATTGTATTTATATTTATTTTATTTTATGGAGTTTTATCATCTACGGATATAAAACGCTTTCGCATCAACGTAGAGCCTAAACCAGAGTCTTGGTGGGTGTGTTCTTTGTATGACGTAGGCATCCAATAAGCAAGGACTTTCCGAAATTCTATCCCTAAAAGAAAAAAGTGCGGCACTTTTAACATTAAAAGAAAAAAGTGCGGCACTTTTAACATTAAAATGGGTGTAAACAGAAAAAACGAATTGGTGCACTGCCTGCAACAGTACAAAAATAAACCAGGCTAGATCTAGCTTTTAACCAACGCGCTGAAACGCTAAACCGTGGATTTTGCGATGAAACTCTGAAGCTTTTCCGGCTCATAATTTCATGTAAGCCGGTGAAATTAAAGCGTGAAACCGCTCAGCAAATAGCGCTAAAAATGTCACGGCACAATATCAAACAGTATTTGTTTAGTGTAAAGATATGAGCGCGCGTAGGTCCGCTACTTGGGTGGATCGCAAATCGAAAAAGTTAAGTTAAAGCAAAATTGTAACAAAACATACGATAAACGTTAAACCGTAAATTCTGAGGGCTTTTCCGGCTCATAACTGTAAGCCCTTGAAATTAAAGCGTAGAAGAGCGCAGCAAATAGCTCTGAAATCGTGCAACAATATCAAAAGCATTCTTTGTAACGTTATGTGGGTGGCGCCAATATGGAACTAAATAAATCAAGCAAATCGTTGTTTACACTGGACGTCAGATTTATCATTCCTACAATCAAGTAACTAGAATGGAATCGATTTGTTTGACACTTGTCATTATTGTGACGATCTCGAATCTATTGGAATGATGATGCATAATTAATCGAATAATTCATAATTATTCGTACTGGCATTCTGTTTTACGTTTTTGGTTTGTCTTAGTAAGTGCTCGTAGTAAAAACTTTTCATACTGATGGGCTAACTTGCGTTATCTATTTAGTTATAATATCTGTGGGTGGCATTAAAGTTGACTTCGTGACTATATACCACTGAAGGGGATAAAGGAAGAAAGAAACAAATGTTCTTAATGCGATAACTGCGGTTTGTGTAAATCGGATGCGGTCGTAAAAAGTTAGGTCGCGCTCAGTTTGGGCGGGTTTTCGTACGAAATACGTACGAATACGTACGTAAACGCACGTTAATCTTAGAATTTGACCCAGAGTGAAATATAAAGTATTATAGGCCATATATTATTATAGAAATTGGAAGGAGTATCTTATCTGTTAGTTAATTAATTTATTTATATATAATTTATTATTTGAACACCAACATAACATTATCCAGGTTATAATCTACTTGTTTATCTACCAAATCTCATCTAAATCTGTTCAGACGTTTTAGCGTGAAAGAGCAACAAACATCCATCCATGCATCGTTTCTAAGGACCAAGTACCTAGTTACAATTTCTCGAAAACAACAATAGGTGTGACGACAGTATCAAACAAAGAATCGTCGATTTAATCATTTTAGGGCAATCTACATACTAAAAAAATCAAAACACTAATTTAGTTCCGTTTAAAATAATAAGATTATTAAGATTTTCACTAAAATAAAACATTAAAATATTGCAATTCGCCATTTTGATTGAAACGCCACTCACAGCGCATGACGTCACGCTTAGGTAAACAAACTCCGCTGATAATACTGTCGTTACGAAGAACTCAAAGACACAATGACATGTTTACCTAAGCGTGACGTCAGAGCAGACGCCATGACACCGCGAGCTGTTTTGGCGCACTATTTGAAAAAATATAAGAAAAATGGTTTTAAACTTCGTGAATGAAACTCAAGTTTTATTACCGAAATAAAGGTTTTACCCTAAATAGTAAACATGTACCGCCATTATGGAAGAGGATTTGAAAATCTTTCGTCACGCCTATTCTAGCCATGTTTCATTCCGGCACAATTTAAAACGCAAATGAGGTCCATTAAAGTGACACGCGTGTTCTGTCACGTGACAGCCGGTCGGCTGCTAATCGCTTTACGTTAATCCAGATTGTATATGGTTCCCTGTTTAAGTGAACGATTTTTGTGGACGATCTGAGTTTTTTTTAATGGGTGACTTGTGAGCCTGTTTATCCTACTTTCTCCTACTATACTAGGTATTATAAATGCGAAAGTTTGTAAGGATGAATGGTTGTTACTCTTTCACGCAAAAAGAGCTGACCTGTGAACGAAATTTGATACACAAGTAGTTTATACCCTGGATACAATTAGACCTTTTTAGCCTTCTTTGGGTAAAAGAGTGCTCGGAGTTTTTTTCCGACCGCTTTTTTCTCCCAGTCTACGTTTTGACTGAGGGGCGATCAAAGAGAATGAAATTAGAAAGTATAATTTATATTTATGACGTTCATTAAGTGTGCACAAATTGTACCTAATAATGAATAAATGCTTATGACTCTGACTTTGGTCAAATACTTAGGTCCCCGTGGACGAAGCCGCGGGCGAAAACTAGTCAATAAAGCGTCAACTCAAACTATACTAAGAGGTTCATCTACATTAATACTGTGAGACAAGTCCTGAATTGCTCAAACCAAGCCAAAAGACGAAACCAGTTAATATTCATGAAACTGTACAATATTTATGATTCCTTTACAGGCCACGTTATCTGCGGCAAGGTTGGCTATTTGAATTATCGACCGTTCTATATTCATGGAGAAATAAAAGTACAGATGACGTATCTGAAGATTTAAGGTATTTCGATTTGAAACATTTCGATCTGTGCCTCTCAAACAGAATCTCACTTTTCCTTTGGTCGAAAAAGTAAAACATAAATAATCATTAGATACCCCGAGATTTCGGCATTTATTTAAGCGAAACTCGAGTAATACGAGTACGTGTTTTTCAATTTTTTTTTCTCTTTTTTTCCTCAGAAAACGTATGTAGCTGAACTACAAAGTAAGATGTTCATAAACCAATTCAGTTTTATCTTAATAAAAAAATTACCGTAAGAAACACGCTTTCTTTCTATTCTAGTAGGAAAATTATTAGTTTTCCACATTCCTAATATCAAAGTTTCTCGAAGAAAACTTTTTTGTTAACAGCGCCATCTATTATCGGGCAGCGGAAGGTACCCCCGCAATACGACACCCCCAGGCTCGTTATAACTACGAGAGCATTTCATTACCGTTTAGCTGTTAAGTTTTATTGTCCAAATCTTCATTACAACGGATAAAAGAGCGATTTAAATTTTAAATGCGTGAAGCTTAATAAGCGAACATTGTTGAAGATTTAATATAGAAAGCGTCAGTGATAATGTCGCTTATAGAAGGCATTGATTTACTTTGTATTTAAGTACATAGAAGGTAGGTTGTCAGTAACACATTAATGACCCACTACAGGGTCGGGTCTCCTTCTCGCAATGAGAGGGATGTAGGCTTTAGTCCACCACGTTGGCCTACTGCGGGTTGGTGGACTTCACATACCTTTGAGAACATTTTTTTTTGTGAACTCTCATGCATGCAGGTTTCCTCACGATGTTTTCCTTCACCGTTACAGCAGGTGGTATTTAATTTTTATAAAGCGCACATAACTTTTTAACAAAGTATTGGTGCGTGCCTCTAGGATTCGCACCCGGACCCCTCGATTCGAGGTCGAATTTTAAGCCACTGGGCTATCACCGCTATCACCACCGTAGGTAGGTTAGTCCACCACATTGTCCAATAGCCATTTGCGGCTGTGAACTGGAGTGTTAGAGTGCTAGAGTGTTACCTGCCTTCAAGAACCAACATTATGGAAACTTTCAAATGTTTTCTTCAAATGTTTTAAAAAATGGTAAATGGTTAATACCATTACAGCGGGAGACATTTAAATTGTATAACTTAGAGAAATAATAACTGGGTGCCACTTGAAAGAATCAAAAACTGAACTCTGGGGTAAAAAAGCGAATTTTCGGCTTATGGATTATGACCTCTTTTACCTATTTGTTTGCTTGCTTAAACCGCAAAGATATATATATAAAACGGGAGAAATAGCAACACGCTTTGGTAGAGAAATAAATACACGGGTATTTCAAACAGAAATACATACACAGTAGGTATATTCTGCGTGTCTTTTTCAAGAAAAGCAAAAGCACTTCCATCTGATAACTCATTGTTAAGCAAAGCACGGAAGTTATTCATGCTCCGTCAAATTGTTCGCTGCACATGCAACTCGTTGCATTTCAATGGCAGATCATAAAGATACTCTTCGGGTTTTAAATTCAAAACCTGCTATTATCTTTAGAATGTTCAGAGAGTGATAAAATATATCAAATGCACTTGATAATCCCGGTTGTCTTTGTGTGTAACTGTATTGTACGAGTATGTATCTTTGTATATAAACTATTACTTTGTAGGTATGTAGGTTTAGAGGAGAAACTTCTCCTATCAGATATTTTGTCAGATGGGGTCAGGACATAAATAGGATGATAAATTTTGCCAATAGGAATTCGAACCTGACAAAAATATTTTCTTAGTACACTGGAATATTTCCCTCAAAATAATACAGGACCTAAGCTTTTCTGTTTCGAGTATCTCGGAATATTACCATAAATTACCATTTTGATGCGAATCGGGAATTTTTCAAATATTACCGGAAACTCGCTGGAATCCATTTATATTTTTCGCAATGTAATCATACTTGTTTATAAAAATCATAAATTGTTAGTATGTAACTTAAGTTGCCTGCAATCCATTAATGACCCACTGCAGGGTCGCGTCTCCTTTCACAATGAGAAAAGGCCTTAGTCCACCACGCTGGCCTAATGCGGATTGGTGGATTTTACAGGCATGAAGGTTTCCTCGTGATGTTTTTCGTCACCGTTACAGCAAGTGAAATTATTTTTTATAAATAAAGCGCACATAACTTTTAAAGGGCTAGCTTAAACTATTGGTGCGTGTCGCTGAAATCCGAACCTGGACCCCTCAATTAGAGGCTGAATACTTGCCCACTGCGCTATCACTGCTCATAATAATATAATTAGTGCATACTTTAGTTCTGCTACAGACTCCTAAAACAAGAATAAAATGCTTCTGAAAGCACTGTAATGACAGTAACCACTTGATAAGGACAATTTCCATGCCTTTAACATAAAAATGTAATGAAAACACGCTTTTGTTCCTACTTTGTTACAAAGTTGCGGAGTTTGCCGCGATAGGCGCAGATATTGGAGTTTAGAGTTGGGTCTTTCCAATTGGATTTTATACGGCCTGTAATAGTCTAAAAGTACCTAATCAAATCCCGAAAGTGTATCAAGCAACGTGTAGGGTAGGATTTTGTAGTTTTCTTGCACAGGGCAATGAAACATACGTACTGGGCCGTCTTTAACCTATTGGATGCCCTGGGCAATACTGGGCATATTAAGATAATGGGGCCCCTATTGTAGTTTCGACTAAGATTCGATTTCTTCGAATTATATAAGTTTTTTGGTAATAAATATTTGGTTATCGGTTGGTGATGTTACAGGAACTAGGGACTTTGTATTTGATTGGGGCCCCTATCGATCGCGGGGCCCAGGGCACTTGTTGGGAAAGAGGGGTCTGCATACGTAAGTCGTCAACTGTGATAGTCACCATAGTCTATGGACACAGGCAACAGGTGCGAGACATAAATCCTGGAAAGAAGTCTCCCCCGAAGAGGAACTGCCAGGAAGAGAATCACCCATATCCCTGTAATACTAACACTGGTGCTGCCAGCTTCATCTAGGTGATATACTAGGTTTTTGATAGGTGCTCAGGACTTGTCTTACTCGTAATTGGCTGTCGCAAAACGTCGAAATACAAACACAGGTAAACACACAGGTGTGTTGTTAAACAAAAGGTTGTAAGGGTGAAAGATACTAGTAACGCCAATTGGCTTTTATACGACCTGTAACAGTAATAAAAACAACAACTTTATAGTCTTTTATAGCCAGTAAATAGTCGTTTGAGCACCTAAAGTTTTATAAAAAAAGTTTTATAACTCACTAGAGTTGTAAATTTCGTTTTAAAACAAGAGTCGACTTAAGCTAAGTCCGCAAGGTCGACGATGTACCCATAAATTAACATGAAAAGGACTAAAATCATTCTGCTTCAATCCAGAATGTTGGCAGTTGAACAAGGAGCAACGTGTTTTGAGTTAGAGGTATTGCAAACTGACGACCCAAGTGCGGAAGGTCCTGGGTTCGATTCCCAGCAGAGCAGAGATTTGAATGATGAATTTGAATTTCTGTTTCTGCTCTGGGTGTATTGTGTTCTTGACTTGTGTGTGTCCATGGCGCTCACAACACGGAATCCTAGTGTGGGCCTATGAGTGTGAAGCGTTAAAAAAACCATTGTTCCAACAGATTTATGGTTTATCTGCTAAGTTAGCAGAGTCTGCTAGCGAGTCTGACGCATTGCAGAAGACGCGTGAAACCGTTGGATTCAAAGGACCCAAGACCGGGCGAAGTGACATCGATTAGGAAAGCACTTCCAGCAGCGGATTGCGAAGGGCTGAATAATGATGATTTAGATCTATATCTGTGGTATCAAAGTCCAAGATTTTCATCCCAACTTCACTCCATCCGAAACATCACCGTTATCAAAATGCTTTGTTTTCATCAACAGTGACACGTGGCTCAGCTTTCAGAACCTCAAAGTTTTCTTTTGTTCAGTTGAAGTATTGTTCTGGCATGCCTGCATGTGTGCTGCCTATTGTAGTGCCAAGGCCGCTGCGTATTATGCCGACTTTCTTTTAGGCACGGTTGCCTATTATATACTTTACTTTACACTTTTTGATGTTTCAGCCGCTGGCCAAAAGTTTTGGTCAAAAGACTTACAGCTTGTCAAAACTTTGCAAGGTTTTTGTGAAATGTTTGTATGTATAGTGTGGTTGGTTTCAACTAACGATAATTTAAGGCACAAAATAGATCACACAAATAGTTGGAATTTCATCCACAAAACACCCACAAAGGTCTTTTTTTGAAATGGCAGCCATTTTAATTTTGTATTAAAATTTTATGTGCACAGCATAACTTCGATTTCTCTGAAACTGAATATTCTATAGAGATGAAAAACTTACTTTGAGCTCGTTTTGTAGCTATCATCCACGTATGCTTTGATACTCACAAGGACTAAGATGTTCGCGTCAAATAAAGTATCCCCGGCAACCACACCTCCCCAGCCGAAACACAAGACACGAAGAACACGCTGCTTTACGACGGGTTAAGAGGCTGGCGGTAAGGCATCTCCCCTGGCGAGCTATTAAGGCCATACCAAAGAAAAACATATTTAAAAATACTAGTTCATAAAACATATAACTGAAGAAATCCAACCATGTAACTTCAAATGAGATACAGAGCCACGTATCAAAGAATTTTGCATAATTTTCGAATTTATCAAATGGAAAACCTTTCCATTCCGTCCCTTTCAGCATTCGATATACGTATTTGCAGAACAAATTTCAGGTGTTGCGAATATGCGAAATTTATTCGACTATGTCCACAATTTAAATGCAAATGAGATAAGTTCGAACTAGTGTAAGGCCTTTATTTACTGTGTGCGTTCAGTTGTGAAGGATGGCTTCGAACATTTTTGTATGAACGCGTTTCGTCGGCCATTTTGGTTTTTGATGCATAATGAAACTAGTGCGTTCGACAACCGGTAACCGATGGGGAAGAAAGATCCTAGAATGACGACCACGTCTCGGCAAAAGGAGTTCGGGCCACCCTCCGACCAGGTGGACTGATGACCTGAAGAAGACAGCGGGAAACTGAATTCAAAGGACCCAGGACTGGGCGGAGTTGCGTCAATTAGGGGCGGATCATACACAATAGTGAATTACAAAGGGCTGAAAGGAAGGAAGGAGCGCGTGCTTAATAAAAGTATATTTTCGACCTTAGTAAAGTATATTTTCGACGACCATACTCACTTTATCGGCCATGTAAGCCTTTAAAATTGAAATTACTTTTCAGTCAGGCGTCCATTAAAATACGTGGACTTTAAATTTAAAAAATATTCAGTTATTTTAAGCCTCTGCTATCCGCTATAAAATTTTTTGTACCTGAAGCCATTCAAATTACGACAGTTTTTTTTCCTTTTTATATCATTTTTGGTAACCTGACGTTTTTTAAATGTCCCTTCTTTTTGGAACATAGTTTACAAATTTTGCACACGGGCATTGCAAGTTGATTGCAAATACATAAAAGCTTGTTAAAACGACACGTATTGCACACGCGCACTGTTGAAATCTGATTAAAAAAATGATATTTATTGACTTCAATAGTTCGATACCCGATCGCTTGGAGTGTTATGCAAAGTTTGCACTTCCATATTGCACTGCAAATTAACTTCAATAAAACCGATAAGTACTGATGTAGAGCTATACTAGAGCTATACGAGCTGTACTAGAGCCATAGTAACTCACCCGTGGAGGTTCCTTTCCACAACACTTTTTCTTATGTCTTGCAGAATGTTTCATATTCCGTCGGTTGAATTTATCAACGAATCGGTATTGGTTATATTTTATTTGAGGTACCTTAGTCCCTATGTTTAACTGGGAGTATCTGAGAGCTACCCAGACGATCTCTTAGGTCGCGCTGAGTTTACGTTAGACATTCGCACGCAGTGTGAGCGCTCCCGTAGTATTTCTAAGGTCGGTATTGTTAGTGCGTGAACGTAAGTATACGCACGGATTGAATTCGTACGAAATCACGTCCAAGCTAAGAGCGGTCCTAATCTAGAGGTCCGGGTTAAATTTTACTAATGACTTTTCTTAAGTTACCCGTTTTCTAAATTGAATGTCATCTGCTGGGACTGTGAAGAAAAACACCGTGAAAAACCTTGTATGCCTGAGAGTTCTTAGTAATGTTAATATGTGTGTGTGGCTTGTGAAAATTGTGAATTCGGCCAACTTTTTTGAGGCCACCGTGATGGACTAAGGTCTACATCCTTCTCATACTGGGAAGAGACTCAACTCGAGACAACAAGAGACAACTTACGGGTTTTAGACAACTACAAAATTGTTTTCTTTAAACAATGCTTGTTCTCTTATATTTGCAGGAGATTTGATTCAATCCTTTGCAGAAAACATGGTACTTGTCGGTGCAATTATCCTATACGAGACTTCAAAGGAACTGTTATAGCATTTACTCTTTGTATTCTTAAAGGGATTATAAGAAAAGTTAATTCTGCGTCTGACGTATTACGAGTAAGTGCATGTTCTTCTTAATTGCGTTTTCTGTTGCATGTTACTATTTTTCTTATTTCTAGAAAGAAGGAAAGAAAGAAACAAACGTTAATTCCACACTGGAAAAGAAGAATACAAAACTTCGATTTTCAGAGTAAAATAACTTCTAACTTATTTTAGCTGAATGCTGATGAACTGAGTGGCGCAGTGGTTAAGACATTGATGCGCTGCGCAGCGGGTCCTGGGTTCGATTCCCAGCAGAGCAGAGATTTGAATGATGAATTTCAATTTCTGTTTCTGGTCTGGGTGTGTTGTGTCGTCGTCTCGTATGTCCATGGCGCCCACGACACAGGGAATCCTAGTGTGGGGCTGTGAGTGTGAAGCGTTATTTATTAATTTATATTTTACAAAATTCGCATTACGAGTTTATATGGTAGGTATACATTGGCCTCCGAGACAAATGAGAAATTGTTAAATTTATTTATAACGCAACATATACTTAAAATTTTCGTATATATAGGTACTTAGCGACAATACCAAACGTTATCTCGATTTTTATGGGTTTTTTATATGGTCCCTCATTTCAGGAGCGAATAAAAAGACGGATTCACGACAACAGCGGTCCTTAACATATTATATTTGATATTGCAAATTCTTAGAACGATCAAAGTAAGGAGAAAGTGAAAAGTCAATGACCCCTTACTATGACTCGATTGCACTCAAACAGATCTGAAATACAGACGTCAAAGGTTAGAAGCCCTTAGCTATGAGGGTAAGGGTACAAAGAAAATGTCTAAATTATAATAAAATATATTATAATATTTTAGGGTAATTTAGGGAAATTTAGCATCCATTGAGGCATTTGAACAAGTCATGGATTCTATAATTTCCCATATAGAGTTGTTACAAATTATTTAGATCAATCTATATTCATAATTTTTAAGTATGCAAATATTAATGAGAAAAAACTAACAAATGAAAGTTAAAAAACATCTTAATTACTTTAAATTAAATACTTTGAACACAATCATTTATTTTTATTTGAATTTGATTATTTCATATACACTACATACTTGGCATGTAGTGTTAAGAATTCATTTATTTAGTTGTTTTACTTAATCGGACTCATGGTGCCACCCACTATTGTGTCGAGAGCCAACTGCCAGTTGCCAGTGCTACTAGATAACATCATTTTGTATGCTACTAGAATCGAACCCGGATCTCTCGAGTATGAGACAAATTATTTAGCCACAGGGCTACCAACACTTTAATCTATGGTTACTTTATGTAAAATTAATTTATTACAACAATTTATAATGAACTAAGTTTATAATACTTGATACTTGTAACCCGAGCCTTTCATAACACCCCACTTTCAACCCAAATCGGGTGTTGTATTGTTCTAATGAATACTGTGTTCATTAATTCTGGAGGTTTCGAGGGATTTAAGACAAATAGAAATTTCACTACAAAGGTATGATATTTAAACTCCTTTTATCTTCCCACCATATAGAATCTCTTCTAAAGCACACCAAAAAGACTTAGCCTGTAATATGTATATTGCTTCATTTAGCAATGAGGGCCCAGTGGCTAAGAATTCTACCTCTTAAATGAGGAGTCCGAGTTTGAATTCCAGTGGCACGCACCAATGACGTTGTAAAAAAGTTATGTGCGCTGTATAAAATTAAATATCACCTGCTGTTACGGAAGGAAAACATCGTGAGGAAACCTGCATGCCTGAAAGTTCACAAAAAATGTTCTCAAAGGCATGTGAAGTCCACCAACCCGCAGTAGTGCAGCGTGGTGGACGGCGGCCTACATCCCTCTCATTGTGAGAGGAGACCGGACTCTGTAGAGGGTCATGAATGGGTTAGTGACAAAACAATCTGCTTTAAAGCGGGGCCTACCCAATTTAACTACGACATACCTATAACATTTTATAATTATATTGTTCAACATAAACCGCGAAGCTACGTGTAGAACAAAACTATTAAATCCTATTGTTAAGCGATTAATTGCGCTCAATTTCCGGTTCGTTAATTCTAATAATTTATGAAACGTTCCAGCTGTAAATTAATTTTGACCGCACTCATTTATTCAATTATTTTCAGATGAACACTCAATTCAATTCAATAGGTACAGGACCAGAAAATGTTATAGAGCAGTCTCACGTCGATGTACATAGACGTTCGATTCCTGGCTAGGCATAATGATTTTTCAAAAAACCAATGATGCAGTTTTAGTTTTCATAAAAACCGTCCCCAGACTCCTTTCAGTATTTTTTGCTATTCCTCATAGTTTCGAATTTCCTGACGTATAAGCAACTTTTGAGTGCGACACGGCAATTATGACACAGGGTAATACGAACGAATATTAATGAATGACAAACAAGTTAATTTTAACAGAAAACAGAGATATTCCGTTCAACCCAATTCGGTTGTTTGCAGACATCCACTTTTAATCAGTCGTGTTATAATGCATACTTCATTAAAATCTGTTGATTTTGAACTCACTATAACACTTTCTCAATTTTTGTCTGCCTGTCTGTCTGTCTGTCGTGTCCGTGTCGAGCTATCGTTACATTCATTTCAATTGTTAGAGTGACACGGTCTAGCCGCAACATTTCTTCCTAACTCGAGTTTTCGCAACCACATCGTCCAACTGAAAAACGACCGAGGGTTACGAAGATGATGGGGTGTATCGTATCTATCTGTCTCATTAACCACTACTGAGTAACTGAGATGACAGTCTCATTGTTGTTATAATACAAACATTCGTAGCAAACATTGTTTTGAGTCGTAACAAAATTCGCAAACAATACAAAACAAAAGATTGCTTTCAAATAATGAAGTTTTTGAAACTCAATTTAAATATTCATAATACACTTCGATCTGAAAGGTGAAAACAAAAGGTAAGAACAACTTTCCTTTGTTTAAAAACATCTCTGTTCTTAATTACGTATCTATATACTTACTAATACAGCGATGCGATATTATTTTAATTATGCTTTTGTTTTCTACAACAACAATTATAAATTATCACAGCACACTATTAAAATTCAACAACGATTAATAAAACAATTATTTTAATCCGTAATTTAAAACATTGGAAGACATTCCAAAACACTCAATTAAAACCTGGAAATAAAGTTTACTGCGTATTTTTGATACGCAATAAATCACACACCGACACAGAGAACAAAGGACTCTAATCAAAACGCAAAAAAGCCGAAAATCTCTTGTATTTTAGGATATTAGACCGCGTGCACGCCCGGGACACCTGTTGATTTGAAATTGGAAGGCGATTTTTTTTATTTGAATTTTTCAGCAAAGACAAGTTTTTTATTCAAGTGAGTGAAGTTTAGAGGGGTTTTGAAATTGTTGAGGGGAGGGGCGAAGCGGCCGCCCCCTACGGCGTCACGATAGCAACTGAGCATTCGCCCGGCAACCGAAAATCCGCAAAAGGATATCCGGATTTATCGCGTGACTAGTCCGCTGACATATCGCGCCACGCAGTTTCGGGCCTCTGAATTTATTTGGATTGTTTTAGTTTTTTTAGCGATATCAGATATTTGACCTGTCATTGTTTTAAGGGACTGTCGTTCTTATCTCGTGTTATCTGAGGTGATTTTGGTGTATCCGAGCTAGAAACAGTTAACCTATTCGCTCAAGATGTTGTTATTCTTTGTAGATAGGGCTTATATATTATTTTCTGTTTATTTTTCTCTGCGTTTTCATAAGGGTACGTTCATGGTAGATGCCTTCAATAAACATTTGTTCAGGATAATTTGTTTGATACGGTATATTCAATATGCGCAAAGCCCCAAAATAATTTGACTAAAATAATTGTGTAAGCGGTGATAGCCCAGTGGCTATAACCGACCGATCGAGTATAATTTGACCTCGAATCGAGGGGTCAGGGTTCGAAAAGTTATGAGCGCTTTATAAAATTAAATATCACCTGCTGTTACTGTGAAGGAAAACATCGTGAGGAAACCTGCATGCCTGAGAGATAAAAAAAATATGTTCTCAAAGACATGTGAAGTCCACGAACCCGCATTTTTCCAGCATGGTGGACTAAGGCCTAATCCCTCTCAATGTGAGACCCAACATTGGGAAGCCCGACACTGCAGTGTGTGCACTGCATGTGTTTATTAGAAAGACGTGTATAAGTTTCCCACAATATTTATCTTTTTATTATCTCTAGATAGAAATAAAAAGGCTGGAAATAAGAAAACTTGCCCGAAAGTTATTTTCTAAAGCAACTTTTGAGTCGAACTTCGTCGAGCAAGTTTTCCTTTTAGATTTGATCTAGCGTCTAGCTCAGATCTTGAAAAGTTGTTTGATCTCTGATTCTTGAACACTGTCAAGTCTAAAAAAGGTTGCAAAGTCGGCTGATTTCGTTCGATGACTGTTATCATCACCATCAAGTAATAGCACTTGAAAACTCTCGGATTCTGATAAATTTGTGTTTTTATATCGAAAAGAGCACCATGCTTCTCCATTGTCAGTAACCCATTAATGACCCACTACAGGGTCGGGTCTCCTCTCACAATGAGAGGGATGTAGGTCGCCGTTCACAGGGCATTGAGAACTTTTTTTTGTGAACTCTCAGACATGCAGGTTTCCTTCACCGTAACAGCAGGTGATATTCAATTTTATAAAGCACACATAACTTTTTTTACGATCATTTGTGCGTGGATGGGATTCGAACCCATCAAAATTGAATTGAATTGATTGATTGAATATCAATTACCTGTCCAGGTATGAAATCCAAACTATTTAATTTCAATCATACTAACGACTAATGACCCAATTTTAATTGACAGGTTGTGGATTCCGTAAATTAAATTATCGGAATATCACTCTAATGTACTTCATTACACAGAGCTTCAAATACCTCTCATTTATATCCTGTTCTATCACACTCCTCAAACATGTATACCCTGTGTATACATATCACTCCTCAGATGGAGTATACCCTATGTATACATTCCTTTCCTCAGACGGGGTATACCCCGTTAGTTACGTACGGATAGTTACGTACTCTGTACACATTATTAAAGATAGGGTAGGTACTGTTTGTGTAAATTGGCAAAGAAGTCCACTAGGCGAGGTGATGATGCCTGTGGGGTAGTCGGGCTCTAATTAAGTCATGTCTGAATTTTGTATATATGCCAGAGATGTAGAAAACTTCGATAGCGTGATTCAGGATCGTGTGACGCCATCTGTTGACGAATAGCGAGGATTGCCACATTAGAACCATAGAAACCACTTACGGCTTTCAATAATGCTTCATTATTAATTAATGCTGGGTGTAACTGCACTGCAGTAAACACAAATCAAAAGCATAATAATTTATTACTTCTATTAGTTATAGGTACTGCAAGAAAGAAAACATTAACATAAATATCCACATTTACAGTAGTATTTGAAATAACTCGTGGTGAAGCTCTTGTGCAATCAGACTAATGACCCGATTTTAATTGACAGCTGTTGATTGGTTCCAGTTCATCAGTGGAATATCACATTAGTCGTTAGTGGACAAAGGATTAAATCTAGCCTACGTTATAGCTCATATCGTAGCTATAATGGCTAGCAAGCTGAAGTGGGAACGGGCTGGTCACATTCGTCGCGTCGATCAGATCACGTGACCTCCACTCTGGCTGGCTGCAACCCTGTTATGGCCCACTGCTGGGCATGGGTCTCTCCCCACAATAAACAGGGGATGCCTGGAGCATACTCCACCACGCTGCTCCAATGCGGTGCGGTGGAGAAACCGGCTTGTGGCCAACCCGTGTCGAATGTATTCAAACCGCCGGTAGGACCTCCGACTAGGTTTAACCACTGCAATCGTATCGATAACAACCAGAACCGACGGCTTAACGAGCCTTCCGAAGCACGGAAGCGCGTGTAATTCGCCACAAGCGGTCACCCATCCAGATACTGACCGCGCCCGACGTTGCTTAACTTTTTCGATCGCTTTCGATCTGCTCAAGCAACGAGGCTATGCGCGCTTCACTATGCAAAATAATATAAAAATACTTAACGATTAGGAATTTCAATAATAACAAAGTTAGAACGTACATTTGAGTAATGGATTAGAAGAATATATTAATAAATAGTAGTTTACATCGTAAAGTAAATCCAACCCATACTTAGCGACTAAGAATACCCACAAAGTTGAAAGTACATCGATCGCGTGTAAAGCTATTACGGTAATACTAAGCTGACAGGTATTTAGCTAAACTGTTCTGACGGAAAAACTTAGTTATATTCCACGTGAAATTGGGTCGTAGTTGATTAATTCGGCAAATTTACTAATTATTCAAATGGTAAAAATGTTTTAGCCTCACCATAAAGAAGGGTATTACCGGTATACACAAAGAAGTATTAAGGAAAGATTTTCAACATTTTTCAATGCAAACTTTGGAACGGTCTTCCGGCTGATGTACTTTGTGACTGAGGGACTTTCACTGGCTTGACTGGACTTTCAATTATAATTATTATATAATAATAAAAATAAACGGTGGTGATAGCCCAGTGGCTTAGAATACGACCTCGAATCGAGGGGTCCGGGTTCGAATCAAAGTGGCCTATGACTTTGTAAAAAAGTTATGTGCGCTTTATAAAATTAAATATCACCTGCTGTTACGGTGAAGGAAAACATCGTGAGGAAACCTGCATGCCTGAGAGTTCAACAAAAAAAAAATGTTCTCAAAGGTATGTCAACCCGCAGTAGGCCAGCGTGGTGGTCTAAGGCCTACATCCCTCTCATTACGAGAAGGAGACCCGACCCTGTAGTGGGTCATTAATGGGTTACTGGAATGGAATGGAATAAAAATAAAAATAATGCAAACTGCGCATTTAACAATAACGTTTTTGTTAAATTCCACGCGGACGAAGTCGCGGGCACAGCTAGTCACAAAATAATATTACTTTATTTGGTTGCTCTTCTTTAAAAAACTTCGTTTAGCAAAATAATATAACTTCTAACAAGCCCCAAGTTTGTTGGCAGAAAAACGTAATATTTTTCAACAAACGTTAAAGTGCCGCAAGCAAATGGTAAATTAGGATTAAATGTGTCACGAGACTATAGTCAAGCGTGCGACATTGTATTTTAAACTAGACTTTACCCACGGCTTCGTAGATTTTTGTTTAAATTTTAAGCTACGTACCTACCAAATTTCATACAAATTTGTTCAGCCGTTCTTGCGAGAAATAGTAACAAACATCCATCCATCTTCACAAATTTCCCATTTATAATACACATGTATTACTAGACATTGCCTGCGGCTTCGTAGATTTTAATACTTGGTTCAGAGAGGATTAAAGTATCCTATATCTTTATAGTAAAGTTATAGTTAGTCTTTATAGTTAATCCACGTCATCAGCTACGGCTACGGCTGAACAAATTTGAATGCTGAACAAATTTGAATGAAACATTGTAACGGTCTGATGCTGGCTGCGTATAATAATTAAAAAAAAATAATAATAAAATAAAGTTTGTCATCTCTTGGCAGTTTTAGATTGTCAGAATATTTCTTGTTGGATCAATTATAATTTTCTTCGAAATAAATTGTTACCAAATTTATTATCTCAATGGTGTGATGCGTATTTCGACACGGGGTGAGTAAATTGAATTACAAAATCTTGTGGGTTAATTATTATCCCTAAAACTAGTCATTCACGAGCGCAATAAAATTAATTACAGATTTCCGAAACGCCCTTTAAGAGGACTTGTATTTCTTTATGCTAAGTGTGCGCAAGAGCTTGCCTGGAACCAGAGGGAAGCCATAGGGAAGTACATAATATCTTTGCAGATCCCGACAAGCTGACGACCTTTAGATATCCTTTGTTTATGTCCTTAATATTAAGGCTTGGGAATAGACAGTTCACTTTAGACACGTGAAACTGTGCGTCGTCAAGAAATCTTACTTCGATTACTAAATATATTTTGTTTATTATTTCTGGACCTGGTATGTGATAGAATCATTTTAGTAGTTAAGTAATTTTGTGAAACCAGTTATTTCGTTATTTCGTTCATTGCAGATATCGGAAATATTTCCGATATCAGAAAAACAGTTATCTCGTTCCGTTATCCCTATTATTTAATTAATTATTGATATTAGTTACCTTTATTATTGAGTTACGTTATTGATATTCTGTCAACGGATACCAGTTTTATTTGTCGGAATTGTTTTATTTCATTTCTTATTGTTTTGTTTGCAATAATGTTATTAAACATATGGAAATATTAATGGCAGTCTTTATGTTATCATAGAACCACACCCTGAAGATTATTTGTCAATTAAGTTTCTTTATTTGCTCGAACATTACAATGGCGCCCACGGGTTATAACTCTTTGATGCATAAGGACTGACCGCTTTTGGTTTACTTAAACTTAAGATATAACATATTGTTTTATAACTTTTTTCTTATTTATTTTGGAACATCTCGTAAAATGTCACTACTAAAGATAGATGTCTATAGTTTGTTGAAGGACGAACTTGAGTTCGAGTTAGCCTGTCGAGGTTTGCATAATATTTCTTCTGTTTCACATATGAGGAAAATTTTAAAAGAAATATTTTTATCAGAGAGCTCTGGACATTCTTCCTTTGTAATATCGGTTCCCTCATTCTGTGTCGAAGATGCGCTTGCTCAGTTAGTACTGTGCGAAGAGAAACTTGCATCAATTTCAGATGCAATTACTAAATCGGCTAGCAAATTAGATAAAATTAATTTCAAACGTTACACATCGCGATTATTACATTTAAAAAAACGTGTTACGTTTATTGTACCGGGCGATTTATATGTAGAACGACATGTTAAACTTTGTAAGGAAACAGAAGATTTATTTAATCTACTTCTTAAAATGAATGAGGACTTTGACGAAGGCGATGAGGAAAAGTTAACGGACATGGAGAAAGAAATTTTACAAAAAACCCTTGGCGAAGAAGGTATTAGAATTATAAACAAACTTGAAAACAAGGAAAAAGTACAAGATGCTTTAGAAGATAAGAATTTTTTTAGTGAAATTGTAGAGGAAGAACAAAACCAAGTTCCTTACCAAAGTACTCCATTAAGAAATCCTTCTTTTGTTGATGAATCTCGTAAAAGAAAGTTAATACCAATTAAAGATTGGGGGTTGAAGTACTCCGGCAGCGGGGACATGAGTGTTAATGCATTTTTAGAACGTGTCGGGGAGTTAAAGATCGCTCGAAATGCTAATGATGAAGATTTATGGAGGTACGCTATTGATTTTTTTGAAGGGGATGCACTTATTTGGTTTCGTGCCAATCGTGATAGTTTACAGTGTTGGAATGATTTAGTAGATCTCTTACTACAGACTTTTCAGAGGCCTTTCTATCAAGACGAACTTCTTGATGAGATAAAAAGAAGAACGCAGGGTCAATCTGAAAACATCGCGATTTATATGTCAGTCATGCAAAATATGTTTAACAGATTACCGGATAAACTTCAAGAGAATCAAAAACTAGCGATCCTTCTCAGAAATATTCAACCCTATTTTCAGCTAGCTGTTTGTAGAGACAAATTCGCATCTGTAGGTGAGCTGACTAAAGTCTTGAAACTATTAGAACAAACAAAAATCAGCTGTGAGCAATTTCAAGGACCAAAAACTGTAGTTAATGCGTTGGAACCAGACTTAGCATACCGAGGAAATAGCACGTCAGAAATTAACGCAGTTGACAAGCCAAATGTATCCAAAGTTTTTAGGAAAAGTGTAACTAACGCTAAATGTTGGAATTGTCGGGTAATCGGTCATACCTTTAAGAATTGTAGTTTACCTAGACAAAGGTTATTTTGTTTTAGGTGTGGGAAATTTGGTCAGACTGTAAATAAATGCACTTGCCAAAATTCGGGAAACGACGTAAAGGAGGTCAATACTGCCGACTGATTTCCAAAATAGTCTCAGAAAAAGACAAAGAATGGCAGAATTGGTTAAATCTAATAAATATATATTTCACTACGGGGGTATTACGGCCTGATATTTGCAATATTACTGCTAAAGATAGTGATAATCGTTACTATGGTAAAATTGACATTTTAGGTATGACATTTGTCGGACTGCTGGACTCTGGGGCAACCACATCCGTTATCTCTAAATCGATGAGCGAACGATTTAGGGCGTTGGGATTCTCAACGCTAGAGATACCTAAGACAAAGTTGTCAACTGCAGATGGAACATGTCATACTATCTTGGCAATTATGTATTTACCAGTACAGTTCGACAACAAATACCATGTAATTCAATTTTATATCATGGATAATCTCAATCATGACATTTTGTTAGGAATGAATTTTTTCAGGGCTTTTCAATTATCAATTGGAAACAATTTAGATGTATTGAATGGAAATGTCACCACATTAGTGGATGTTGACACTTTGGTAATATCTAATAATACAGCCATTATATCTCGTGATGAGTTAACAACTTTACAGAAAACTACTTTGAATGATATTATACAGGATATAGAAAATTCTGTAGGTGTTGGATTGGGAAGAACTCACTTAATCAAACATAGAATTGATACAGGTGACGCTTTACCAGTAAAACAAAGGCAATATCCATTTTCTCCCTACATAATGAAAGAGCTGGAAGTTGAAATAGAAAGTATGCTAGGAAAGGATATTATAGAGCCATCACATAGTTCTTGGAGATCACCAGTTCTTTTAGTTAAGAAACCTTCGGGGGAAAATAGGCTTTGTTTGGATAGTAGACAACTAAATAAACTAACAAAAAAAGATTCGTATCCATTACCTAGAATTACTACCATACTTGATAGCCTTAAAAATGCGCGTTATTTGAGTACTATAGACTTAAAATCACCCTTCTGGCAAATTCCTCTTGAGGATCAAAGTAGAGAAAAAACTGCTTTCGGTTTACCCGGTAAAGGTCTCTACCATTTTAAAGTAATGCCATTTGGGTTGAATAATGCAAGTCAGACACAACAACGGTTGATGGACAAATTATTCCCAGCGGAATATATGGGTATCTTTTGTTATTTAGATGATATCGTTATTTGTAGCAATTCCTTTGATGAACATATTAATTCCTTACGACACGTTAAGTCACAGTTAGCAGAGGCTGGTTTGACTGTAAATTTAAAGAAATGCCATTTTGCTCGCCCGTCTTTGAAATATTTAGGGTATATTGTCGATAAAGAGGGTCTCAGGACTGATCCAGATAAGGTCAGTGCAATTTTAAATTATCCCAAGCCTGTGACGTTCACTGATCTTAAACGATTTTTAGGTCTAGCTAGTTGGTACAGACGTTTTGTCAAAAATTTTGCGATCATTGCAGCGCCTCTACATGATCTTACGAAAGGAGGTAAAAAACGCGACGATGTTCAATGGAACGAAGAGGCTGAAAAGTCCTTTGATAACCTCAAAACAGCTCTCACGTCTGCACCAGTTTTAAAATGCCCAGACTTCTCGTCTTCTTTTATAATACAGTGTGATGCATCTAATAGAGGCACCGGTGCAGTTTTGCTACAAAGAATTGATGAGGTTGAACATCCTATTGCATATACTAGTCGGAAATTAACAGAGAGAGAGTCAAAATATTCTACCTCAGAAAGAGAACTTTTAAGTGTGATTCATGCTCTAGAACACTTTCGGCCTTACGTTGAAGGAACACGTTTCACTGTGTTAACTGACCACAACGCTTTGCAATGGCTACACAAAACCAAAGATCCGCATGGTCGTCTGGCTAGATGGGCTATGAGGTTACAACAGTTTGATTATGACGTAATTTATCGTAAGGGTAAAGAGAATATTGTACCTGATGCACTATCTAGAGCAATACCAAGTTTAGAGGTGAACCTTTTGGATATCAAGCCGGAAGACAAAGATGATTGGTACAAGACAAAAGAGAATCTAGTTTTGATGGGGAAAAGTGATGCTGGGTGGACCATTAATAATGGTACTCTATGGAAATATCTCAAGCTAGCTCAATTTCCTGATGATAAAGATTCTTGGAAAATGGTTGTACCAGAAAAGTTAAAGGACCAGGTATTAAAACAATGTCATGATGAACCTACTTCGGGACATTTGGGTATTAAAAAGACCATCAATAGAGTTAGACAACATTATTTTTGGCCATCTTTGATTAAGGATGTCAAGCGATACGTTAGAGCTTGTGACACGTGTGCTAAGTATAAAGTTAATAATTTACCGCCAAGTGGTTTGATGGGTCGACATAGGGATGTATCGACACCATTTGAAATTGTTTCAATGGACTTAATGGGTCCCTTTCCTCGATCAAAAACGGGCAACACAATGTTATTGGTAATTACTTGCTGGTTTAGCAAATTTGTACTTTTATTTCCATTAAGAAATGGTAAAGCTTTGAATATTGCTAAAATAGTTGAAGAACAGATATTTCTTGTTTTTGGAGTGCCGAGAATCATAATCTGTGATAATGGAAAACAGTTTGTATCTAATCAATTTAAGGATTTAGTACTAAGTTATAATTCGGAAATTTGGTATACTCCATACTATCATCCCCAAGCAAATCCTACAGAACGGGTTAATAGAGTTATTGGCACAACTATAGCTTCGTATGTGGAAGAAAATCACAAAGATTGGGATAAATACATTCCTCATATTGGTCATGCTCTTAGAACAGCTGTTCATGAAGTGACAGATAAGACCCCGTCTTTCTTATTTTTTGGTAGAGAAACTTCTATACATATGAGAATGCCTCTTCCAATTAAACAGGGAGATACAATAACTTTAAATACATCTGAATATGAATGTAAAGTTAAAGAAAGGGATAATATATATGCGGATATAAGAAGGAAACTCTTAAGGGCACATGAAGTTAATTCTAAATATTACAACACGAGACGTATCGTTACAAATTTTGAGGTTGGTGATGTAGTATGGAAGAAGACCAAATTACTTTCTAGTGCTGGCAAGAATTTCATGGCAAAATTGGCACCGAAATATGAAAAGGCAGTAATTACTGAGAAACTCTCTACCGATGTTTATTTATTAAAAAGTTTAAAGGGCAAAGATTTGGGTAAGTGGCATTCATCGGATTTAAAACGCCACTTCTGATTTATTTCTCAGGCACATTTGGATGTCTAAGATTGAAATCCGGGACGGATTTCACTTCAGGTGGGGGGATAATGTAACGGTCTGATGCTGGCTGCGTATAATAATTAAAAAAAAATAATAATAAAATAAAGTTTGTCATCTCTTGGCAGTTTTAGATTGTCAGAATATTTCTTGTTGGATCAATTATAATTTTCTTCGAAATAAATTGTTACCAAATTTATTATCTCAATGGTGTGATGCGTATTTCGACACGGGGTGAGTAAATTGAATTACAAAATCTTGTGGGTTAATTATTATCCCTAAAACTAGTCATTCACGAGCGCAATAAAATTAATTACAGATTTCCGAAACGCCCTTTAAGAGGACTTGTATTTCTTTATGCTAAGTGTGCGCAAGAGCTTGCCTGGAACCAGAGGGAAGCCATAGGGAAGTACATAATATCTTTGCAGATCCCGACAAGCTGACGACCTTTAGATATCCTTTGTTTATGTCCTTAATATTAAGGCTTGGGAATAGACAGTTCACTTTAGACACGTGAAACTGTGCGTCGTCAAGAAATCTTACTTCGATTACTAAATATATTTTGTTTATTATTTCTGGACCTGGTATGTGATAGAATCATTTTAGTAGTTAAGTAATTTTGTGAAACCAGTTATTTCGTTATTTCGTTCATTGCAGATATCGGAAATATTTCCGATATCAGAAAAACAGTTATCTCGTTCCGTTATCCCTATTATTTAATTAATTATTGATATTAGTTACCTTTATTATTGAGTTACGTTATTGATATTCTGTCAACGGATACCAGTTTTATTTGTCGGAATTGTTTTATTTCATTTCTTATTGTTTTGTTTGCAATAATGTTATTAAACATATGGAAATATTAATGGCAGTCTTTATGTTATCATAGAACCACACCCTGAAGATTATTTGTCAATTAAGTTTCTTTATTTGCTCGAACATTACAACATTCAAATTTGTTCAGCCCTTTTTGGGGCCAAGATTAACATTCATCCATCCATCCTGACAAACTTTTACATTTATAATAGTAAAGTTAAATGGTAGTAGGATGTTTTTAAAACTTTTATTTAACTCGTAATGTTTGTATGTATATTCCAACAAAATCTTGCAACTCAATTGCAAGTCCACGTCGAGTTAGTCGTGCGTCAACAGTCGCACGCAGTGTGAGCGCTCCCATAGTATTTCTAAGGTCGAGATTATTCGTGCGGGAACGTACGCATACGGACGAGTCGAATTTGTAGTTAGGCCTAGTCCTAATTGGCGGACACAACCGACCGACCGCTCAACGCGATCAAATTAAAAACAGGGCGCTGTCTGGGGCATGCGACAAAATGTACGAAATATAGTAAAGTCTCTAACAGATTTTCAAAACTGAAAAAAATTCATAAAGAAATAACAGAAGCACTTTAAGAATCACATAAAATGCTTAATAACCGCTCCTAAGGATCTCCAAAGTACGAGTACGTCTGACCTCGCGAGAACAAAATGCGAAGTTGGCGACTTTGTTAAAAATCCAATTACAGACACACCATTATAATAAATGTTGGAATTATTCAAACCTTCAGACCCTCGGCAGCGGAAGAGCCTTCGGGCTGAATAGAAAACATTTTGATTTTGTCAGAACGAGAAATCGCCAAGTAGCCGAAATTCGACTATAAATTATTGAAATTAGAATTTGACACGTAGGTAGCGGTGATAACCCAGTGGCTTAGAATTTGACCTCGAATCGAGGGGTCCGGGTTCGAATCCCAGTGGCACGCACTTTGTCAAAAAAGTTATGTGCGATTTATAAAATTAAATATCACCTGCTGTTACGGTGAAGGAAAACATCGTGAGGAAATCTGCATGCCTGAGACTTCACAAAAAAAAATGTTCTCAAAGGCATGTGAAGTCCACCAACCCATAGTAGGCCAGCGTGGTGGACGGCGGCCTACATCCCTCTCATTGTGAGAGGAGACCCGACCCTGTAGTGGGTCATTAATGGGTTAAAACAACAAACATCAACGTAGGTAGGTAAATATTAGATTACGTAATATTATTTTACAATTACAAAATATTCCACGAGTAAGCACAATAATAACAAAACAATCATAAAAATTTTACAACCATAGATACTCTCGTAGCATCATGCTACGCCGAATTTCGTAGCTGTCGTAGCAATGTCATCCAACTGTTACCGCTAACGCTACGAATCATTTATTCTGGCTACAGTAAAGTATGGAAAGATCATTAAACCCGAGTTATAATTGCATTAAAAACATCAAAGGAGCAAAGTAACTTCGGCGCATCTCTAGAAATTAGTAATTTTTCCGCAACATGGGGTGCTCCGGTTTTTGCGTACTTTTCTATCTGGACCTGATTCTAAAACTCACACCAGCAAAATCATGGACAAAACCCTTGAGTTTTAAAATTTAAAAATCTTCTCCGCATTTCTCTGCTAAAAAGTAAGGAACAATACAACAGCTTACCGGGCACAACTAGTTTACGATCTAATATGCAGTAAAACATTTCAGGACATAATAAATTTTAAAAATTCCGGTTTATGTGCAATATTGCCAGCACGAAAGCGAGTGGAAATAATATCGTAGTTTTATAGACTTTGTCATATCCGTTATATTTTCCCCACTATTAATCAAACGAATGGTTGACTGGGATTAATGAAAATACGTCACATAACCAATTTCAAGCATTCTACATTTTAAACCACTATTTTTCAAATAACTTGCGCACTGAAATCAAAACTTTCTTCTTAGACGTTTTATCAAGCAAGCCTATTACCATACTTTTTTCATTAACATTCGATCGGCTGATTTCACAACATAGCGTATCAAAGTAACCAAGTTTGAATCAGAATTGCCATCAATTGTTCCCTTTTAGTGACACGATGATATACAATATGTATATTTTTTAAATGAACGGTTTCTATTGCTGGCTAGGCATATTGATTTTTCAAAATACAATGATGCAGTTTTAGTACTTTAAAACCGGCCCTCCGACTACTTTCGCTATTTCTCATAGTTTCGGCGTCCACGCACACCCTGTATCTATGTTTCACCCTGTATCTATGTTTACTAATAAAGTATTATGAATTATCACTTTATAATCATAATATGGATATATTTATTATTTATGTATTTATTTCAATCTCTATATATATATATATTTATTGATTGAAATATAGATAAATAGAGATCGAAATATATAATATATATTTCAATCTCTTTATAACAATGTTATGTGTGACCAATAAAATATTATAGATGTCAATATAGACGAGTAAACATTGTACGATATCCGTTTATACCTTGATAGAGGCTATACGAACAAGTAACACAGACAGCTGCGTCTGCAGCATTACCTGGAAGATTTGTAGCAACTGCTCTCGGACTACTTTGTGAAAGAGGAACTCTTTGCAACGAATGGATAGCCGTAGGGCTGCCCCTAGTGAAGGATAAAACAAAGTGGAATTAAGCACAAGAAAGCAAACCAAACGTCGAGTGGTGGTTGAACTCTGATTTATTTATGCAGAATATATAAAAATGATGATGTGAAATAATAAATGAGTGTGAATGGGAAATGTTTGAATGTGTGCTATAAAGTTCCTACCTACATATGAAAAATCTTCTATATGGCAAATGCCAGTGACTTTGTCCGCGTGGAATTCTAAAATAAAAGTAGCTTCGGTTACTCCTTGTTAAATCAGCTATCTGCCAGTGAAAGTCCCGTCAAAGTCGGTCCAGCCGTTCCATAGATAAGGGGGAACAAATAGACAGACAGACAAAAATTGTAAAAAATGTTATTTTGGTAATACATACTCGCATGTACCGTGTATCAATGTATCAAGGTAGCAAGTGTGGCAACCCTAACCCGTGGAAGAGCAGCACCAGTGCAACAAAGTGCAATTAATGCGGAGCTCTTGGAACTTGGAACTTTGTCTAATTGTTTCCAAACAAACAAGTTGTTTGTTCGTCTTGGTCCGATGTATGTTGCCAAATTCGTATCCGGCGCTTGAATTTACAAATAAAGATGTATTTCCTACAGTCAAAAGTCAAAATTCAAAAGTTAAAAGCAATTCATATCAGGTACATTTGTGCACACCTGATGAACGTCATACATATTGTATTACAAATCATACATTCATCCGCTTTAAGTTGCATGTAATCTTGAAACAGTCCATTTTTTAAAACATTTTTTGTTCTATTTTTAGTTAGTAAGTTACTTACTCGTAGTTACTAAAATTTTATCAGTCCTAAAAAGAAGTGTCATTTTTTGTCCTCAAAAATGAAAACGCATTTTAATTAGATTCAATTTAATTTGATTCAGAGCTTAATAAAATTTCATCTCGGAAAAAATGAAATTAAAAAACTGCAAAAAAATTTATAAAGTTTCATCTCATCTGACATTTTATGAAAATCAAAGTTCAAAAAATTATTATCTTGAAAATACGCGTAAATATTTTCGTCTACAATTAAACGGCGTACATCCGCCGCTGAAATTACATTTTTAGTTCCGTTCGTATCGCGAGCGGAAATACGTCATTACTGGCATAATGGACGCGTTTCCGCTTCCGGTGTTTGCATATCACGCCCTGTGACGTCAGCTTCGGATCGTGAACTATTTTAGTGGGACAAAGGTCATTACATATTTTATTTTCAAAATATTGAACAGCGTGGTGGACTAGGGCCTATATCCTATATCCTTCTCATTGTGAGAAGAGACCCAACTCTTCAATGGGTCACTAATGGGTCACAGTTACACCAGAGGTAACAAGAGCCAAATGTAATAACAAATGTACGGAAATGGATACCGTATTCAAGTAGTAACGACGGCTAACGAACTGAAGCTAACGGCGTTACAATAACGACGGCTCTATTGTTGCAGTCTCCGGTGCGGTGCTTCTCTGGAGAACGAGACTGAATAGTGCTTTGAATAGACCGGTTTTTGTATTTAATTCTTTGTTTTAGTAAAATTATGAATGTGATACTTTATGTGGAAGAAGATTTGCCACACCGCCGACCTGGGACCGGGACCTGGGTTCGATTCCCAGCAGAGCAGAGAATTGAATGATGTATTTGAATTTCTGTATATGTAAAGTATTTATTTTTAAATTTTTGGAACGAAGTTCCTTATCGCGCGTTGTGAAAGGGGGCTAGACGGAAAAAATTCTTACGAAAAATTGTCACGACACTTTTTGCTGTCATGACGTAAGTCATGACGTAAATGACAATGACTGAAGTTCATGACTACGTCAGTTACGTCATGAACTTCAGTTACGTCATGACAGCAAAAAGTGTCGTAAATGACATTGTCATTTACGTCATGAACTTCGTTCCTTCCGGTTGTCCCTTGACAACTCTCAAGTTTTTATACTGTAACTTCTCAATTTGCATACCTGAAAAGGTGAGTATGGATTGATCAAAATGCACTGTAAATTTAATTTCGTTTCGTTTCATTTCGTTTAAGCCCGCGCATTAAGCCAGCGTGGTGGACGGCGGCCTACATCCCTCTCATTGTGAGAGGAAACCCGACCCTGAAGTGGGTAATTGATGGATGTTACTGACATCAAAGTTTATTTACGCGATATTGAAATTACGCAGAGTTAGTTACCCAGGCCATAAAACCACTAAACTAAACCTCTATTACACTGGTGTATAGAGCAAATAGAGCGCTAGTTCTAGCAGAACTTCTAATGGCTTTAAAATGTTCGCTAGCGGTATGCTTTTAGGTGCTGAAAGGTAAATGGATTTGTTCTTTGCCTTTTTTGAAAAAGCAAAAGCGAATGAATTAAAGCTTTATGGTAAGTGTTTTTTTTTAATCTTTAATTGCTATCCACAGACTCTAGGTCCGTGCCTTTTTTTGCATCACGTTACTTGTAATATTATTGCTCCAGAAAAAGTTCTTTGTAAATTTTGGCCCGGTGTCTCCTTGGATCGCCCGGGCGTTCCTTTAGGGTTTCTGCAATGACTGTCGCGTCTCTGTGGCTGATTGCCACACATGGTAAGTGTTAGAACCTTAGCACTTCGACTGCGCGGTAAAATCACTCTTCGGTAAGTACATATATGTCACAGATCATTTTTTTAATTCTTGTATTGTAATTATTACACTTGACTATTGATTATTCGTCACAGATCATTTTTTTTAATTCTTGTATTGTAATTATTACACTTGACTATTGATTATTCGAATTATCATGTCTTGTTTTTAATTAAGATGATTTTCACATTTAGTTGTATTTTCATTTTGGTATTTATTGAAAATTTCTTATGCGTTAGAATTTTGTCTCATTAGGAGAGAGAGAAGAAGCCCTAGTTACGTCATATGAACGTTGTCTCATTAACCGTACAGATTCTATTACCTTGTCTCTAATGCTTGTCAGTAACCCATTAATGACCCACTACAGGGTCGGGTCTCCTCTCACAATGATAAGGATGTAGGCCTTAGTCCACCACGCTGGCCTAGTGCGGGTTGGTGGACTTAATTTTTTCTCTAATGCTCAATTTGTCTCTAATGCTTAAACATTGGCTAAGTTCCATTACCCGTCAGCCAGATCTACATGTAAGTAGGTCTGTATTCAACATGCTTTTATGTCAGCTTCCTAACTCTCTGTGTATCTACCTAGTGTATGTGTATCTGGCGGTTATAACCTTCACTTAAGACTTGATTATGTAGTGTGTCTGAGCTAGCCAAGTTATAACAGGTCCGTCCCTAGCCTCTAGATAACAAGGTAAGGTTAAATGAGCTATCAGACCAGCGGTTCTCAACCTGTGCCGTGGACCACGACTTCGTCCGCGTGTTTTGAATAATTAGGCTATTTACTACGCTGGAGGTCGTGGGTTCGATTCCCACCCAGGACAAATATTTGTGTGATGAGCACAATTGTTTGTTACAAGAGAGGGCGATGTCCAGCAGAGGACTGCTGTCGGCTAATGAGAGTGAGAGAGAGAGAGACCTGGTCCAATAGTATCCACACAGCCAAAATTGAGCCACTATTTAGTAAGTAGTATGACCTTTAACGTAGTAAGAGCGGTGATAACCAATGGCTTAGAATTCGACCTCGAATCGAGGGGTCCGGGTTCGAGTCCCAGTGGCACGCACCAATGACTTTGTAAAAAAAGTTATGTGCGCTTTATAAAAATTAAATATCACCTGCTGTTACGGTGAAGGAAAACATCGTGAGGAAACCTGCATGCCTGAGAGTTAAGAAAAAAAAAGTTCTCAAAGGCATGTGAAGTCCACCAACCCGCACTAGGCCAGCGTGGTGGACGGCGGCCTACATCCTTCTCATTCTGAGAGGAGACCCGACCCTGTAGTGGGTCATGAATGGGTTACTGACAATGACCTTTAACTCGATAGATAAAAGTTTACCCTTAAACTTTGAGAGTGATATGAAATCTATTCGCAGTAATGAAGGTTTGGCGCACCTCGTAAACCTGTCTTATGAGCTCCGAGATCGCTAGATCACGTGGCGAATGCTGGGACAATTTAGATGCTATATTATTATCATTACTTCTTATTTTGTTGTAGTCATTGAGTAGCAGGCCACCAGAAGCAAAATTAAATGCTTTTATCAATTATCAGGTACGATTTGTGCACAGGCGCGGTCCGAAGGGGGGGGGGTCACAGGGACATGACCCCCCCAAACTTAAGGTAATATTGAAAAATCTCAAAAATTTGCCAAATAATAAAAGGAAATTTCTAGCTATCCCCTAACAGCGATAAATTTATAGTTTGCTGACATCTAGTGGTGTTTTTATGAACTACGTACGATGGCATAATAGCAAAAAAATATATAAGTGTAGTGAGTGACCCCCTCCAAAATTTCAGGCTGCGACCGCGCGTGTTTACGCACGCTTTGTAAACGTCATACGTTTGTCCCTCAAGCAAAAGTCAAAACGTAGATTGAGAGAAAAAAGCGAGCGGAAAATATAATCACTGAAGTTCATTAATTTTCGCATTAAATTTCAAATAGAGACAAAATCCTATCTGAGGTTGTATGCGGGTCCTTATGAGTAAGGACTAAGATGTTCGCCTCAAATAAAGTATCCCCGGCAACCACACCCCAGCCGAAACACAACACATGAAGAACGTCCTGCTTTACGACGGGTTACGAGGCTGGCGGTGAGGTAGCTCTACGTAGAGGTACGTAGAGCTATCTCACCGCCAGCTGGCTCTAGCTAGCCGAGCTACTCTCAGGCATGCAGGTTACCTCGCGATGATTTTTGTCACCGGTTACAGTTTTTATTTAATTTTATTAGCAGCTATTTAATTTTCAGTTATTTCTAAAAATCATTGACCCTGAGAGCAACTGGTTTATCGCCACTGTCGGTACAAATTTTTGTTAATTAATTTAATAGCTTCATGACCTCCGATGGCAATAATTCGTTTAAATTGAATCCAGCACAATTCGTTCAGACGTGTCTTCCGTGGGCTGGCTACTACTTTAATCCTACAAAGTTGGCGAGAATTTAAAGATGTTGTCTGACTGTATAAAGCTATCTCATTTTCTTCATGTTGAAGACTTTGTTGAATATTTGTGACAGATAACCAATGATATTAGTGCATTAAATCGATTGTGATACAGTTATTAATGTCTGCAACCTATTATTCACACACTGCGGTGAGTCACCTCTCAACTCTCACTCCGCCAACACACATAACTTAGAAAAGCCATTTATGTGTGTTCTACCTTAAACCGGATCAATTTGAGATCAAATCTCAAACCTAGATTTGGGTGAAAGCTTGCTTTTAATGATATTTAATTGGCTAAGTTTATCCCTTAAATTTTCGGAAATCACAGCAGCCTTCCAAAAATTCTTCACGGCGGGTTGAAGGCGGCTGTAAGTTTTGCTCTTCGAATCAATAAACTATCAATATAGCAAGATAGCTCTCAAAAGCCTAAATTATTTACTTATAGCTTATTCGCTTAGTGGAACCAGTGGTTGCTCTTCGTATTTTAATTGCCGTTTGCAATTTCAATTAAGGCCACAATTCCTTGTTTCATTACTTGGCGTGAGAAATTATTATCCGGCGTTTGTTGCCGAATTCTAATTAAATTTTGACTTAATTATTGGGTTTCTGCTCGTTTTGTTGGGAATAAAAATATTTAAATTTAGATGTAAACACAAGAAAGGATGTTCAGATTGTGATTTTAGTATTGTTTTCTTATGGCTGTAGACACACTGAAATAAATAAATAAATAATAAACGTTAAAGTAAATAATAAATGATATTGTGTGGCTCGTAATATGAAAAATGTTAAATAAGCCTACCGTAATAAAACTATAAAAAAAATCGTAATAAAAGGAACGTGAATACCAAACCATTAAATAAAATTTCAACGGTTCAACAAACTTAGCCATTGGTAAAATAGGTACTGCAAATAATTTTATTAAAATAAGATGTAAACATTTAAAAACGAAAAACTTATTTGTACGTAATTTACGCCATCTATTGAACAAGGGCAGTACTTTTTCTATATGATGAAATACTACTGAGATTGTAGTTCAGCTATTCCCCAATAGATGGTAGTAAATTTAGATATTTAACGCCATCTATTTTTATTGTGTAGAACTAATTTCCAAGCTTCAAATACGTTTGGGTTTACGTTTCAGCTATTCACCACTAGATGGCATGATTTACAGAAATTAAATACTCTTATACACGAAATTAACAAATATATACCTAATTTCCCTTAAACGATCAACTCATGTAAAAATTTTAATAATTTAATTAATATTAAAATTGTACGGACCCCGCTTTGGAACCGGTCGACGGGGTGCGCGGCGCGCGGCGTGGAGTACGAGCCGCGGCGCGGCGCGGTGCCGGCAACACGGCAGCGGGGCGACACTCGCCATCTGCACCGGCCACCGTTCACACCTACCTTGATATCTTCACCTCCTTATTAAATTGTTCGACGCAGAACCGGCCTATTATTTCGTACAGTCCACTACTCTCCATACATTTTGGTCGATCGAGCCGGTCTTTTGGTCCTTCTGGATCTCGCCGAAGAATTTTTTGGGAGCATCGGTGAAGAAACCTCCATCGGAGCACTTCAGATGTGGTCTTCAGCTACCTCGGGGAGACTTCTTTATTCTTCACTCCACCGAAATCAAGCAACCGCACGCGCTCAAGCGATTACGCAGAGGTCATAGCAAGGGCACCACGTGGCGGACTTCGGACCGAACAAGATCGAGTCAGCAAAAAGGGAACCAAGAACTAAGTTTTGTGAGTCCGTTCCAATTATTCCTTGTATTATTTTTCCCTTCTTTCTTTTTTACATTGCAAAACCTTAAAACAGTTTTATTTGAGTGAGTGGTCGTTTTCATCATAGCCTCCACATATTTTTTTTACCTCGAGTCCATTATTTTTACATTCATTTTAAAACAATCGAAATGATTTTAAATATGATAGTCATTTAAAATTTACGTCTATCTTAAAATTTTATTACAACCTTTATCTTCATTTTTTGTTTCATCTATACAAATTTAATTGTCCTTTAATTGCATAGCTCCTTATTACATCATTCTTACCGAATAACGGTAATTAATAGGCTTATCGCTTATGCAATAGGATTAGTGTTTCTTAGAATTTATTGCACACCTGGCACGTGCGTCGCCGGCGCATCCTTTGTTCTCGGTCAAGGTTAATGACCCTCGCTTATCTGTTTGAGATCTTTTATTGCCTACTTGCTAACATCTGTTTACGCATTTTATTCATTTAATCTCTTAATTACCTATTCATTTTTTTTCATTATGGCCGAAGAGAAAATTGAAAAATTAATTAGAAGGCGCAGTTGTATGAAATCTAAGCTTACTATTTTCAATAATTATTTAAATACGCTTCCTAGCCATGACAAGCTCAGCCCTTCGCAAGCTATAGATTTAGAAAGTAGATTTGCCAAATTTGATGCCTTATACGGTGACTTCGATAAATTACAGTGCGACATCGAGGTGCTTTCGGAGGATCCCGACGACGAGATAAGGGAGCGTGAGCACTTTGAAAATCACTACTTTATGTTGGTGTCGTCAGCGCGCACTCTGCTCAGCACGCACTCCGGCCATCGGCGCACGCTGGAGGGCTCCGTGTCGGGCTTCGAGGACGCTCAGACAGGTGCTTTCAAATCCAATTGCGTTAGGTTGCCAAAAATAGATTTACCTGTTTTTCATGGTCACTATCAGCACTGGCTTGAGTTTAGGGATACATTTGTCTCTTTGATACATTCTAGACAAGACATCGATAGCATTAATAAATTGCATTATCTTCGTGCTTCTCTTAAAGGCAGCGCTTTGCTTGTAATTGACAATTTAGATTTCAAGGCTGAGAATTATGAGTCGGCTTGGAATTTATTGTGCAGTAGGTATGATAACAAAAGATTGCTTGTTAATAACCACGTTAGGGAACTTTTTAACGTAGAACCCATGCGCGGTGAATCATGTTCTTCCATCCGTCGTATTATAGATGTCACTAATAAAAATCTTCGAGCGTTATCGACTTTAGATCAGCCGACAGAGTATTGGGACACGCTTATAATTCACATGATGTCTGAAAAACTTGATAATGTGACTCATAGGGTGTGGGAAGAGCATAGAAATACTCTGACAGATCCTCCCTCTCTTAATATTTTTATTTCATTTCTTAGTAGTAGGGCAGATTTGTTGGAGACAATACAAGAAAGTAAAAATAAAACATATAATAAAGAATCTTATAAATCTAATGCAAACTTACTTATAGCAACTAATAACGATAAAAAATATAATCAAAATAAATTTAAAAATCGTAATAATTATATTAAAAAACCATTTTCGTGTCCGATGTGCAATCAAAATCATTTTCTTTTTAACTGTGATTCATTCAAGCAACTTTCTATTGAAAATCGTTTACAAAAGGCCAAAGAATGTAAGGTCTGTCTTAATTGTTTACGAACGGGCCACTCAGAAAACCATTGCAAGCTTTCATCTTGTAAATATTGCAAGAAAAGGCATAACACTTTGCTTCACTTGCACGAAACGCAAAAAATTGAACCTGCCATCCCTTCATCTAGCGACGTTAACCATTTAGCTAATTTAAATAGTTCACAGCAGTTAGCTACTCCTCCGCATGTTTTGCTTTCCACAGCGATCGTGAAGGTGCTCGATAGCGCGGGCGACGTGCATTCCGCGCGGCTGCTGCTCGACAATGGCAGCACAGCCAACTTCGTTACTCAGTCGCTGTGCGGTAAGCTGGGTTTGTCGCGACGCAGTGCTAGCTCCACGGTGACAGGTATCAATGACAATATTTCTCACATATCGCAGTCTTGCAGTCTTACTATCAAATCGTCTTATAACGATTATAGTTGTACCATTGACTGTCTCATTTTACCCACTATAACTAAAACAGTTCCTTCGTCGTTCATCAATATAGACAATATTCCTCTTCCTATGGGAATAAGTCTAGCTGACCCTTCTTTCAATGTCCCATCAGTCATTGACATCTTAGTTGGGGCAGATGTCTTCTGGTCAGTCTTATGTAGCAATTCCATAGACTTAGGTAAAAACCAACCTAAGCTATACGAGACAAAACTTGGTTGGCTGGTATCTGGGTATGTCGCCCGTCCAAAGTCAAGTCCCTCGTCTTCTCATTGTCATTTTTTAAACGAGGAAACTAATCCAGACTTATCTCGTTTCTGGGAACTGGATACAGTTGCACCCATATATTCCTTATCTCCTGAAGAACGCGCTTGTGAAGAGAGCTTCTTAAAAAATACGACACGTAAAGGTGATGGTCGTTTTGTCGTTACCATTCCATTAAAAGAAGATCCTTCCGTCTTAGGCGACTCATATCAAATGGCAAAATGTCGTTTTTTGTCACTGGAACGCAAATTTCTTCGCGACCCAGACTTTAAAGACAAATACTTAGAGTTCATGCATGAATATGAACGTCTTGGTCATATGACCCTTAATTCTTTCAATAAATCAGCATCTTATAGTTCTTCTGATCGTGTTAACTATTTTTTACCTCACCACGGTGTCATAAAGGAATCGAGTCTTACTACAAAGCTTCGCACAGTCTTTGACGCATCAGCTACCTCTTCTTCGGGATTGTCGTTGAACGACATCCAAATGGTAGGTCCTACTGTGCAGGAAGATCTTTTTTTCAATATTACTTCGTTTCCGTCAGCACAAATACGTTGTTACTGGTGACGTAGAAAAAATGTACAGAGCTATTGAAATTAATCCTTCTCAACGCTCTTTACAACAAATAATTTTTCGTTATGATCCTTCAGAACCCTTAAAGACCTACACTCTTAATACAGTGACGTATGGTACGGCGTCAGCACCGTATCTTGCCACTAAGTGTTTGGTTAGGTTGGCGTCCACTGCAGTGGATAGCAAAGTCAAAGAGTCGATTCAACGAGATTTTTATGTTGACGATTACTTGAGTGGTTCATCGACTATCAACGAAACAGTACGTTTATGCAAAGGGGTCATAGATACATTAAAGACAGCACAATTTAACTTAAGAAAATTTCAATCAAATAGTAAAGAAATTCTTAATCAAATATCCCCATGTTCTAAATCCAATAATATTTTTGATATTTCAAATACCACTAATCATATTTGTTCCAAAACTTTGGGTTTGAATTGGATTTGTGATTTAGACGTATTTTCGTTTGCAATTAATATTCAATTAAACAAAAAAGTCACAAAGCGTCACATACTATCAGTTGTAAGCCAAATTTTTGACCCATTAGGTCTCGTAGGTCCATGTATAGTAGAGGCAAAATTAATTTTACAGAAACTTTGGATAGATAAATGTACATGGGATGAAGAAGTATCGCAACCAATCAAAGAAATGTGGTTTTCTTTTGCTGACACATTATCTCTTCTTAACCAATTAAAAATTCCTCGGTGGGTTCTCGCAGATAAATCCATAATTCATGAAATTCATATATTTTCAGATTCTTCTGAACGACTTTATGGTTGCTGCATTTACATTCGTTCCCTATGTCAGTCAGGCGCAGTCAAGGTACAACTTCTTACTTCTAAGAGTAGGGTAGCGCCTCTTAAGCCAACGACGATTCCACGTCTTGAGCTCTGTGGAGCTTTGTTGGCGGCAAGGCTTTACACTAAGGTAAAAGCCTCTCTAACCCTACCTATTCAAAAATGTAGATTCTGGTGTGACTCAACAATTGTGTTAGGTTGGTTAAGTACTCCAACGAATCATTTAAAAGTTTTTATTCGTAATCGTGTTCATGAAATTCAAGAAAGCACAAAGGGTCACACGTGGAGCTATGTACCGTCGAAGGACAACCCAGCCGATTTGATTTCGCGGGGGGTGAAGGCTGATCGCATCAGTTCTTCTTCCTTGTGGTGGTCAGGGGCTAACTTTCTTACACAGAGTGAGTCCGAGTGGCCTCGAATGCCCAACGTTAATGTGGACCTACCGGAAACGATTAATTGTTCATTGGCACTTAATAATACTGACAATGATTTAATAAGTGATTTAATTAATAAAAAATCAAAATTAACATATTTACAAAACACAATCGCATATTTACAAAGATTTATCAACAATTGCAAAAATAAAAGTAATAAATTAACAGGTCATCTTTCTGTTAAAGAACTTCAAAATTCATTAAATCTTATAATCCTTAAATCACAATTAGAAATGTTTCCCGACGAATACATGATTTTAAAAGATGGGAAACCCTTATCCAAGAAAAATAGATTAATCGCTTATACTCCATTTTTAGATTCAAATAATATTATCAGAGTAGGTGGAAGGCTTCATAATTCTCCATATAGTTATGATACCAAGCATCCAATCTTGTTATGCAGCAAGCATCATTTTACGAAAATCCTTTTTGAAAATTTTCACCTTAAACATTTACATGCTCCACCACAACTTTTATTGGGTATCATCAAACAAACTTACTGGCCGTTAGGTGGTAAGAATCTGTCTAAAAAAATTGTAAATAAATGCATACGATGTTTCAGATATAAAACCGATACAGTTCAGCCTATAATGGGACAGCTACCTACTTCACGGACTCATCTAGAGTTTCCCTTCCTTCACTGTAGTGTCGATTATGCAGGTCCAGTGCTGATAGCAGATAAAAAAGGTAGAGGTTGCAAACTTTTAAAGTCTTTTTTGGCAATCTTTATTTGCAATTCGATTAAAGCCTGTCATATCGAACTCGTTACGGCGCTCTCGAGTGAAGCGTACATGGCTGCATTAAAACGCTTTATCTCGCGCAGAGGGAAACCCCAAAGCATCACGTCCGATAATGGGACTAACTTCGTCGGAGCATCCAATGAACTTTGTAGATTGCTCGTTCATTCTGATATCGAAGGTCAAGTAGCGCAGGAAGGCATTGAATTTAAATTCGTGCCTGCTTATTCTCCTCACTTCAATGGTTTAGCTGAAGCAGCTGTCCGCTCCACTAAACACCACCTTAAGCGTATCCTTAATTTAACTTATCTTACATATGAAGAAATGTCTACTTGCCTCACTCAAATAGAAGCTATTTTGAATTCTCGTCCCATTACACCCTTTTCCTCCGATGCTTCCGACCTATCCGCTCTTACTCCGGCTCACTTCCTGATTGGACGGCCACTTACTTCTGTGCCGCAGCTACCATTGCCAGACAAACCCATATCGCACATCGAACGATTTAAGCGAATCGAAGTTATCAAGCAGCACTTCTGGAATCGATTCTCGCTGGAATACATTGGTTTGTTGCAGCAGAAGACCAAATGGCGTACCTCATACAAAGAGCTGAAAATTGGCGCGCTTGTTCTTATAAAGGAAAAATCTCTTCCCCCTCTATTATGGTCTCTTGGAAGGGTCACTCAACTATATCCTGGCAGCGACGGCGTCTCTAGAGTCGCGGAATTAAAGACCAAAGGGGGGACCATAAGAAGAGCATTTAATAATCTTTGTCCCCTTCCAGATTTTTGAAGTCTTCCTACACTTCAACCCGGGGAGCATGTACGGACCCCGCTTTGGAACCGGTCGACGGGGTGCGCGGCGCGCGGCGTGGAGTACGAGCCGCGGCGCGGCGCGGTGCCGGCAACACGGCAGCGGGGCGACACTCGCCATCTGCACCGGCCACCGTTCACACCTACCTTGATATCTTCACCTCCTTATTAAATTGTTCGACGTAAAACCGGCCTATTATTCGTACAGTCCACTACTCTCAGACAAAAATCTTGTTTATTGTTCTCAAGCTCATAAAACATTTTTTATTAGTTTCGCTATTCTGCAAAAGATGGCGCTCATTCCGTAGCACTTAAAATACATTATAACATACATCATTAATGTTTGAACGAATAAAAACTACTGATAATTTCTAATTATTAAAATATTGATAACAAAAAAGTAAATGACGCCAAGATTGTTCACCTTCACCAAACATTACATCTACAAAAAACGACTAGCTACGGACATTACGATGAGCATTTTTCATAAAATCAAAATGGAAAAAACCTATAAATTAGAAAAAATACTACAACTAGTGCCAGATATTTATATGAGATATATCACAAGTGAGCATCAATCTCAATAACTTCAAACCTTCAACTTTGAAGTCGGAGTTGCGACAGGCACGAATATGAGTTCGATGAGTTTCAAGCGTCATAAATCAATCTGCGTCATGCCGTGTACAGATTTGAATGAAAGTTTCTTTGCCGTTTTCAAGAAGAATTTAATATAGCATAAGAATATTTCTAAAGAAATATAATCCAACACGGATTCACATCACGAAGATTTACTTTCAATTACTTAATACTTACCATTTGCAAACTAGTCTAGGATCCTAGGAAAGTTTATACTCTACTGTTTATGTTTTTCACTGCACCGCAGGGTCTCCTCTCAGTCTCTCACAATGAGAAGGTTGAAGGCCACCTCGCTGACCTAGTGGAGTCTGGTGGACTTCACGTGCCTTTAAGAACATTAGGGAAAACTTGAGGGTATCCATAATGTTCGTAAGACCTGCTTGAGAGCGTCTCACAGGTTTTCGTTTATAACAGACACATTTAATTTTATTAAACGCAGTAAGATAATATTATTGACTAGCTATCCCCGCACTCTTCGTTCTGCCAAAAATAGAAATTTCTACTATGTTCTTCGCATTATTTCCAGATTTTACGATATAAACCTTCCTTGGATTTATACGAACATATCAAAACTAAAATGAGTCTTATCGGTCCAGTCGTTCGGGAGTTTTAGCGAGACTGCCAAACAGCGATTCATTTTTATTAGGTAGGTATAATACAAATTTAGATAACTAAATTATGACTAAACAGTTATCTTTAAGGCTTAATTAAGCTCCTGAAGTTACGTGCCATAACTCAAGGTATCTTAGTGGCGGGTAATTCGGTGACGTCATTACGAGTTTAATGACCCGAAGACGTCTCATTGAGGCGTTATTAGCTTTTATGGAATACGACGGATGTAATATTATGATGGATTTCTGTACGACCAATATCCATTATTGCTAGGTAGAGAAAAGTTCTTAGATTTGAGAAACAGCTACTTAATTATATTAGCTGTTTCCTTACTTGTGTGGCCTTGTTTTTAATAAGTACCTATAAGCTCAATTAAGCTTGTAGCCCATGAGCCAGGCGCGAATTTCGTCAATAATCTTGCACCGGCCAATAACTCGTAGAATCCTTAAAAGAGTAAAACTAGGACTATTTAGTTATCGTCAGCTTCGTCTCCATGAGTAGGTGGGGCAGCAGCAGCCTCCGAAATTCTTCTTCTTTCTTCTTCACCAGGCTTCTTAGTTCTACTCTCTTAGGCGATTAACACACTGCCCCGCATCACGCAGCGCGGAAAGCATGATTTAGAGTTGTATGTATTTCCATCTGTAGAGAAAACATGCACACGTCCAACAGACAGAAAACGCATTTGCAACAACGCTAGATCACGCACTCCCGCGCTACGCTGCGTGATGCGTGTGTTAATGCCAAGCATTCTACTAATTATTTATTGGCCCAGATAAAATTGGTCTCGAAAACCTGTCGTTGGCTTTTGGACCATTAATTCAATACAGAAACCGTGTTGTGACGTCTCAATGACAATAAACACGAATAAACAGCTGAGTTTATTTTGAGAACACCCCCGGGAAATCATGAGTCCGAGCTCCTCAGGACGACTCTTGTCGTTCAAAAATATTGAATGTGGGTTTTTAGGAGGCTTTTAGGAAATAAGGCCATAGCAGCTCGTCAAGAGAGATACGTCCTCTTGATCCGCCATGCCGCCGTATGTCTTTCATGTCTTGTATTTCAGTTGGGGAAGTATGGTTGTGGAAAAGTTTTAGGTGGTAGAGCGATGACGACCCGAGGGGCTCAGTTGGCAAAGATTCTAGTGCGCTACACGGAGAGTCCTGGGTTCGATTCCCAGCGGAGAAGAGATTTGAATGATGAGTTTAAATTTCTGTTTCTGGTCTGGGTGTGTTGTGTTCTTGTCTTGTGTGTTTCCATGGCGCCCACGACACGAGGATAGGATTCCCGGTGTCGTGGACGCCACACTAGGGTGTGGGGCTATGAGTGTAAAGCGTTATTTATTTATTTATTTATAAAGTAACTCGCCTGAGTTAACCTACTGCCATACTCCAAACTCGTGCAGAACTGCTGCTGTTCTGTATTTTGACTGTGTATAAGTGGCGTAACTAAAGGGTGGCAGGGCTGGCATAATGCCACGGGCCCCGGGGCTGAAGGGGCCCCAGACTGAGAGGCCGCGAGCCCAGAAGTAGCCTTAAAACTTAAAACAAAGAATTTATGGAAGTACTGGGGCGCCATCCAATGAATTAGCCACGGGCCCCGGGTGGTTTAGTTACGCAATGTGAGGTCGCCGGAGATACTTTACTAAATAATGATGTTATAACAGTATTAACAGTATTAGGTATCCTTCTTTTCAGTTGTTCGTAGTCCACAGCTGCACACGGGCCTCCCTTAATCGAAGCCCGGTCCTGGGCCCTTGGAATCCAACGGTATCATGCTGTCTTCTTCAGGTCATCAGTCCACCTGGTCGGAGGGCGGCCTGTACTCCTTTCGCCTAGACGCGGTCGCCATTCGAGGAGACTTCTTCCCTATCGGTTGTCCGATGTGGCCAGCCTATTGCCACTTTAATTTGCAAACTTTGAGAGCTATGTCGGTTACCTTTGTTCTTCTACAAATTTCCTTGTAACCGATTTTGTCGCGTAGAGAAATACCGAGCAATAAGTTTAGCGGACGACCATGTTGTTTATATTAGTCAAATATAGCAGATTCGAATTACACAAATATGCAAAACGCCATCGGATATTGTCTATAAATTATGATAGAAAATAGACATCCATCGATCATCGTATCAAATTGGTAACATTACCTTATTGGCTGTTGCATAACAATCTCGATTAAGGTATGATCGATATATTCGAACGAGAAGTCTAACAAGCGAAAAGAAAATGGTTCTATATGGATCTTCAAAAAGGGTGTATAAAGAGCTCACCTTCAAATCTAGCAACGCACTAGCGACTGATATAGCCTGCCTGCCTGCCTTTCTCATAAAAAAACAGCAAATTTCTCATATAGAATTAGTTCGTTAAAGGGGGTCTCCTACTAGGTGGGCTGACGACCTCAAGAAAACAGCGGAAAACGGATTCAGAGGGCCCAGGACCGGGTGGAGTGACGTCGATTAGGGGAGGCCCATGTCCAGCAGTGGACTACCAAGAGCTGAAAGGAAGGAAGTAAGGATGTGTGCTGAAAAAATCTTGTTTGTTATAATATAATAGACATTAATTTCAATTGATTGTTTTTTCTTAAACTTTGATGAAATCGTTTCTTTCTTAAACTTTTCATAGGCTCCAATCATGCTCCAATCGGTATCACAAAGACGATAAAATAACAATCAAGTATACAGCAGCCGCATCAAAGCTTCTAAAAATTGCCAATTTAGAGCCCAAGCGAACAAATAACTCAATTATCGTGTTATTGCCCATTAAAATGCGCAAAGGGGCTTTCTTTACTGAAACCCACTTTCTAATTGATAAATGTAAAAGTTTGCGAATCTGTAAGTAGTAGCTGAAAGGCGCATAGCGCCGCTGCTTGAGTAGATCGCAAGCGGTCGAAATACTCGTAGTTAAGCAACGTCGGGCGCGGTCAGTACCCCATGGGTGACCGATACTGACGAATTACATGCGCGGCTGTCAGTCCCGGTTGTTGTCGATAGGATAGCAGTCGTTAAACCTTGTCGGAGGCTGAATGGACATCCGAGTTGGCCACTAGCCTTATACTATTCTACAATGTCAACCTTATAAAAATAACGAAATACAATTCTCATATGAGAATCACGAGAGATTTCATAAAGATACTGTTCCTTTGTACGACGAAGAGAAATAATTGGCCGTTTGTATGGACTCAAGTACAATTCTTTCACAGAAAAGACCTAAATTTCTTAACTACATTTAGATATAGCCCTCGGCGCAGGACTAAGGCTTGTAGGAATCATTTTGGTACTTTTCTTTCTATATGTTTTGTTGTTGAGTTGATAAGAATAGGATTTCCTTGAAGAAGGCAAAAGTTTAACTAATCTTATTGTAACAACAGCCTGTCAGGACCTCTTTCTATTGTTAAAAAAATGTTATTTAAGTTGTCCCATTAATAACCCTGTAGTGAGTCTCCTCTCACAATGAGAGGGATGTAGTTAGCCGTCCACCATTGGCCTAATGCGGGTTGGTGGACTTCACATGCCTTTAAAAACCATTTTTTTTGTGGAGTCTTAGACATGCAGGTTTCCTTCACTGTAACAGCACGTAATAGGTATTTAATTTTATAAAGCGCACATAACTTTTTTACGATCATTTGTGCGTGGATGAGATTCGAACTCGGACCCCTCGATTACACTGGGCTGAGTGATAGCCACTGGACTATCACCCCTCTTTTAAATTATTTGTCATGAAATTGTTATCAATTCTATCAATAGACCCGTTATACGAGTAGTTCACCGTAAGGTAGCTCACCAACACATTCAATACCTTAAATAAAATAGGCATAGGTATGTAAACAACACCGGTGTATGTACACAACACCTGAAAATTGTCAAATAAATAAACGATAAGCGAAATAAACTATTTCATCTCAAGTTTATTGAAAGAGCACGCAAAGTCGAGTCGCCTGAATATTTATTATTTCCAGAAATAAAACACGAGGCAGTACTTCACATCAGTGCTGCTATAAAATTTAAAGGCACTAAAAATACGATTCAATGTTACGTTATTGGTAAGAAAAGTAATTCATCGTTTGAAATGCACAACAAAATACGAATCGTTCTACTGCTCAAGATCATTGTTGCAAATTGCGATATTGTTGATAATAAGCTCACTGTAAACGATATAGCTAACACGCTGATAGATGTACTACAAGTGAATACAGAAACACCAAGGTTTGTTGAACTAAAGGACAAATTAAACCACATCAAGGGATACTTGGTCGATAAAGATGAATATGCAGAACTGTTGAGAAATCAAACTATAGACACTAATCTAAATGAAACCAACTTTTACAAGGCATTGCTAGAAAAGGATCATTTTCAATTTTTGCTAGCTAATGAATCGAAAAACTTATACTTACGGCTAAAAGAACGCATGAACAGAGATGACATTTTGAAGATAATATCGGAAAGAGGGGAAAATGAAAGGATAGTCAAATCGGCTAGAAGAATGATGGGAGCCGATGAATATGGGAGAATAAGCAAGAAGGATGTATTCGATAGTGTGATTGATAAATTTATAGGCGAGACTCCTAAGGATGATCATCACTTTGAATTTAGAAAAGAGGATAATATCTATTGGGGTACGTTTATTTCCATTTCCATATTCCATACACCAGGTAGACTGATTCCCCAAAAAGAAACCGTTGGATTCAGACTATGCTTTATACCTATATCAACGTTCTGTGTGCGTAGTGCGAGTTGCACAAAATTGTTCGAGTAACTTCACCGTCGCGTTAATCGACTATACGCTAAGCGCCAATTCCGTTTGTCATCTTAGCCACAAGATGGCGCTGCTTCAATCCCATAGAAATCGACGTATTCGCGCTCGATTAACGCGACGGTGAAGTTACTCGAACAATTTTGTGCAACTCGCACTAAGCACGCTGTACGTTCATCATGGAACTGTTTTTGAGACGATATTCGACGACTAGGGCTGTCAATTTTTACACAACCTCTCTCAATTTGTATGCTAATGAAATGAAATATTTTGTTGCAAGCCCTATTTTTCGTTTTGGATACCGAAAGCCCGCGCTCAGTTTGGACGCGAATTTTGGATTAAGTTGGCGTACAAGTAACTCGCACGGAGTGTGAGCGCTCCCATAGTATTTCTATGGTCGGGATTGTTAGTGCGTGAACGCACGTATACACACGAGTACGAACGAAATCTCGTCCAAACTGAGGGAGGCCTAATAATGACGTAAATGAGACAAGGTTCCAGCCTATTAGGAATTGGTGAATGTGCAATAGTACATTGATAAGCACCCCCTTTGAAAGTCATACTGCAAGGAATAAATTCACATCTCAATTCTGTACCTTCAGACCCTCAAAACGAGTTGGAAGACTTGAAAGAACACCACAAACACGACGGCAGACGCATCTACAGGGGAGAGAGGACCACGATCCGATACTACCCGTTCATGGTGTCGGTCCACGTGATGGGCAGGTTCTGGTGCGGCGGCGTATTGTACTGGCACGACCTTGTGCTGACCTCTGCTGCTTGCTTGCAGTTGTAAGTGTCTTTAAGCCATTAGTGATCCTGTAGCGGCGCGATATCTATGTACAGTAATATGAGCGCGCGCCTCACTGAAATGCTTCAGGTCGGGTCTCCTCTCACAATGAGAGGGATGCAGGTCTTAGTCCACACTGACTTGCAGGTTAGTGGACTTCACATGCCTTTGAGAACATTTTTCTGAACTCACAGGCATGCAGAAAACAGCAGGTTATATTTAATTTTTATAACGCACACATAACTTTTTTTACAATCATTAGTGTGTGCCACTGGGATTCCAACCCTAACTCGTCGATTAAGAGGTCCAATTCCAAGCCTCTGGGTTATCACCGCCGAAGGGAAGATTAAAGTAGCAAAAAAGAATGAGACTCTATTTACCATTCGGCAGAACGGCGGAACACGAAATTGGAATACAAAGGAATTGTTCCGTCGCGATTCTCGGCACTTTGTACGAGATGTGTGTTTACGCGCTGCTTGAAATAATATTAAATTTACTTTGAGAACGATACAAGGAACGCCTGTTTATTCTGCAGACTTTCTGTACGATATGGTCTACTTATTTTCTTTTTAAATAGGCAATACCGTGCGCGATAGAAGCTCACTGGCTAATAAGTTGAAAATAAGTTATGTGCGGTTTATAAAAATATCACAATTATCTGTTACAGTGAAGGAAAACATCCTAAGGAAACCTCCATATTGGCGATCCATAATCCGAAGATCTGTTATTAGTTTTCGGCGATAGAATTTTTCATAATGTTCCCAAAGGCATGTAAAGTCCACTAACCCGCAGTAGTCCAAGTACCCGCAATAGTCCAAAGTTAGGCCTACGTCCTTCTCATTTCAGAAGCTGTTGAGATAAATTAAAATTCTAACAAATGAGTTATTTTTGTCACAGAATGCACAACAATCGGTTCTTCCGAGAAAATCCAAGGGCCCTGGAAGTAAGAATTGGAAGCAATCATAGCAGGATTGGAGGAGAGGTCGTAGAAGCTTTGGAGGTAGATAAATGCCTATAGTGAGTAGGTATGCCAATCGCAAGAAATCCGTTAATTTTAGGAGGCCCATTTTTGATATCCTGGTATTCCATCTTGATAGATAAACATCTTTGACATAAATCACAACTCTCAAACCCTTCCTCTCAACTACAATACTGTAATTGAGAATATCTATAAACACTTCCCCAATCCCCCACCAGGTGTACTTCCACCCAAGTTACAACCCCCGCACCCTGCGCAACAACGTCGCGGTGATCCGCCTGCGTCGCCACCTGCACTTCAACTACCACCGCATCCCCAAGATCATCGACATCAGCCACAACCCCCACCCTCTCGCTGCGACGTCAGAAGTGTTGCTGCTTGGCTGGGGAGTGCTTAAGGTAACACCGGTAGCTCCAACCCGACAGGCCAGATTTTTGTCCTGATGGTAAAAGTCCACTAGCTTAGAGTCGCTCAGATCGCAATGGAGAGAGCTTTTCTCGGTGTTTTGCTTTCTACGTGACAGAGTCAGAAATTATGAAATCCGGAGTAGAACAAATAATAATAATCAACCGTAATAATGGAACAAAGGTGACCGACATAGCTCTCAAAGTTTGCAAATTAAAGTGCCAATGGGCTGGCCACTTCCTTCACAGGACTGACAACCGATGGGGAAGAAAGGTCCTCGAATGGCGACCACGTTTAGGTAAACGTTGGATTCAAAGGGCCCAGGATCACTAATAGGTTAGACACTCAACCCAAATCATCAGGATTCGAGGCAATCGTCAACAGTATCGTAAAGTATTCGTACGGTAAACGTCAGCACTTAGTATGTCATATGTCAATCTGCCTGACATCTTCCCGTACTCATTCAGATTAGTAGTAGGTGACGATAGTGTTCATGATCGGGGCACTGAACTAAGAAATTGTGAAACAATTTTCCGTCCTAGGAGTTCTGAAGGAGTATGAAAGAAAAGCTTAAAAAGAGCACTCCTCCTGAGTGGTATTTACCATGTCTAGAGGCAGCTGTGCCCATTTATATCTTGGCCCGTATGACTACTTGTTTGTTCCTAATTGTGACTAAAACTATCACCAACCAAATCTCCAGTACATTGTCACTTTTTAAAAGCAGCATATTCAAGAATGTCCTGGCTTCATAATTATTTTAAAACTAAAAAAAAAAATGTTTTCAGATGTCGCAAAGAATGGCCTACGAACCTGTATTCTTGAACAGAAAGTTTCTGCCGGTGTATCCCAACGTCTTTTGCAAGGAAGTTTATGGAGAGTAAGTCTGTTTGAATAAAGCTAGTAAGACATGGCGATTTTAGGGCACGAGGTTTTAGTTCTGAAACAAAATACAAAGGGCATAGGTATGTAGGTACGAGTATGTATATTGAGGCTAATACAAAAGCAATAGATGGGGTGGAAACCGCAACACTCGTAACTATAGTAGAACAAATCGCGGTTAGACAAAATAATAGAGCACAGCCACTAATTAGAATATTAGAGCGCTCTTTGCAAATGCTTTAATAAATTTGGAAGTGCTGAATTAACTGTTAGGAGTGGCCTCGCAGTTTGGGACATTATCATTAACAACAAATTTTTCATTTCAAACTTACACTGTATCTACCCTTAGTCTGAGTTTTAGCAATGCCGCTACTACACATAGATACGTAAATCATACAGCTAACTAGACAGGCGTCGCACAGTGTAATAACCCAAATAGAAATAAAAGATTTTTAGAAGAGTCATTAGATAATGAACACAAACAATGCCTTTAGTGATAAATGAAGCTATAGTGAAAGTTCAGTATAATTTGTTTTAGAAATTTTCTATCAATTGAGCTATTGGTTATTTCGAAAGCAATAGATAGTATTGAAACCACTTTATTTGGTGGAACAAATAGTGGATAGATACTACAGTACTTCTAATTGAAATATCGGAGCTTTGAAATTAATTTGGAAATGCTCAGTTCACTGTTTCGATTAAGCTTGCTATTTGATAAATTTGCATCGATTTAATTCAATTCAATCGACAATCTATTTATCATCATTTATATCATCTATTTTTTGTGAATTAATAGGCATGCAGGTTTCATTATTATTTACAGGCTAAATTGTGGCATACTTGCGGCATTATTTTCTGTAAATCCTTCGTATAACCATATTTGTGCAAATAAATTTTATATGAATAGTTGTATTCTTTAATATTACCAAATATTTTCTTTAATATTATCTTTTATATTTCATTGATATTATCTTTAATATTTTCATCTAACCTTCTGGTTTGTTTCTCAATTTCTCGCCTCATCTGCTTGTATGATGATACTAATTCATCTTTTATTATTTGCTTGTCATTTATTGAAAACCTCTGATAGAGTAATTAATAGAGCTGTTCCACTAATTGCAATATCAAAGCGCTTTGTAGTTAATTTCATAATGCTAATTTCGTTATTCCGATTGTGCTAGGTCTCAAATTAAATTACAACACAACTGTGCGAATTTGTGACTATTACGTGCACGACAATTCAGGTTTTAATTGGTTTTCTGTAAAATTAAATTACTATGGAGCTCGTCAGCAAAAAAATTAAATTGACTTAAAGTTATCTAAATTAAAAATGGTGATAGCCCAGACGCTTAGAATTCGACCTCTTAATCCAGGGGTCCGGATTCGAATACCAGTGGCACGCACCAATGACTTTCAAAAAAAGTTATGTGTGCTATATAAAATTAAATATCACCTGCTGTTACGGTGAAGGAAAACATCGTGAGGAAACCTGCATGCCTGAAAGTTCACAAAAAATGTTCTCAACTGCATATGAAATTATAAAATCCCGCATTTGGCCAGCGTGGTGGACTAAGGCCTACATCCCTCTCATTGTGAGAGGAGACTAGACCCCGTAGTGGGTCATTAATGGGATACTGACAAATCTGAATTACTGTCAAGTATTTTTATCTTTGCGCGTTTTATCAGCACATTAAACTAAACTGTTTTGATTAAAAACTGAGCGAAATGTTTTAGGGATGGTAGAGTCATCCGGTTCTCACTTTTTACATTAACATAAAGCTAATATACATGTTATTTAATTTATCTACTTTGTTTTCAGCAAGTTTATAAGTGACACGAACTTCTGCGCGGGCACTCTAACAACCGGCGAAGGAGCCTGTGACGTAAGTTACTTGTTCTAATGTCCTAATGACTTGACAGGATTGTATCATTAAGTTAGTTTTTTCCAGCCGATTATTTTCTTCCGCTTTTATTCTCCCAGTTTACGTTTTGCCTGAAGGACGATCAAAGCGCGCGAATTCAACTCTTGCGTATACGTGCGTTCACGCACGGACCATCCTGACCTTAAAAATGCTATGGGAGCGCTCACACTGCGTGCGACGAAGTCGAAGTTGATATGACGTTTGTGAGTGAATATACCCATACGTATAGTAACCGTCATGAGTCGTGAGCACAGATTATCAGTGGTAGGGATATTGTATACTTTCGGCCAATGTACAGCAGCCGAAAAAACGCGCTGGACCAATAGACGACGCGCACTGATGAACTGACGTTCGTCGAACCAATCGTGTGCACCGCAGCGCAGTCAATGTCAAACCGACCAATGAAAGTCCTGCTCACTCGTGACGGCAACTATACGAGTTGGATTCGTACGAAATCGCGTCCAAACTGAGCTCGGCCCTAGAGTTTGAGTTAGTTTGAGTTTGAAATTGGACTATTATTCTAAGGCCTACATCCCTTCCATAGTGAGATATTTTGTAACTTCTTTTTCAATCTGAATTTTATGCTTTTGTTTGGCTTTACATTTTTATGGTACCAATTTTAAACTTTTCTTTTTTATCTTTAAAAGCCAACAATGCTTATCAATAAATATTTGTTTGTTGCTAACGAGTTCAACGAGTTGTTTGTTTGAAGTTGGCCTGTCTGTTGCAGCACGATGCAGGTGGACCAGCGATTCTGTCTGGGCGGCTGGTGGGCATTATATCGTTCGGGCCGGTGGTGTGTGGCTTCCGGAACGCGCCGACTGTATTCACCCTCGTCGGAGCGTACGCCGACTGGATAGAAACCATCAATGAAACGGTAAGTTGGAAGCTAGAAGTAAGTAGAAGCAATAATGACATATTGGTCACGAATCCCTTGTAAGCGGCATTTGTTATAAAGGTCGGTGGAGGTGAACATCGCAAGGAAACCAGCGTGCTCAAGAGTTATGCTCAAATGCTAGATGATCGATGTCAAATGAGAGATGCTAGATGTCAATTTCAGCATATATTTTATTGACAGATATTGCTAAAAGTAAAGTCATTAAAAATATCTTAAAAGTAAAGTAAAAGTTAAGTCGTTATAAAATATCTTAAGAAGCGCCCAACGCTTTTTTACGACAAAATGTTTTTGTTTTCTTAATCACTTCTTAACTTATTTTTTAACTTATCTACAACAAATTGTTTTCCACATTTTAGCGTGTTTTTAAGTTTTTACAACTCTTTAGTTAAAAATATAAATAGAAAAGACAAACAGACAGGCAGACAAAAATTGTAGAAAATGTTATTTTGGTATACAACACGGTGCATATATGTATACATAGGCATTTAGTAAAATGCGGTTATTTTTATTTTACAAACAAACCCAATTTTATTTATTTGTACAGATGCCAGGGTACTACCGCGGCAAAGCGAAGACCACCACGATGAGGGGGTTCCCTCTACACAAGGACCGCGGCTTGCAGCGGCTCGAAGCGCTCACGGGATCCAGGGAGATCCACTTCACCACCACCCCGTCCACGCCTCCAGCGGCTCCAGAACCCCCCACGACCCCCTCGCCCGGGCTGAGGGGACGCGTGGATGATGAGGATGACGGATGGAGCTTGGCTATGGATTGAAACTTTAAATTAAATAATAGGGTTGCGGAAATCCATTGTTGTTTTCATTTTATTTATATTTCTGTGCAATAATCCGCACATATAACACACGACACGTGTTTCACCCCTAAACAGAGCATCGTCAAGTGATGTGGACTCTACAACGGTTGGTTGTGAAGTGACAAATATAATACTGTATTACAAATTTATTATTGTCTTTATTACCGGACAACACTAATCTATTCTATCAATTGTGGTTCTTTCGGGCAGGCACATGCTGCTTTACCTATATTCGCGCTAAAAATCAATAATTTAGAAAATTTCAGCAGTAGAAATGATGATGATTGATGAAAAACCTACTTACCTAACCACAAAGAAATTTTAAATTTTACTAGAGGTGTGGTACGGTCCAGCACGTTTATATCATCTGCTATTAAACAGTACCTACTATGTTAAAAACCTTCCTATTTTGTTTAGATATCTTACGTCATTTACTCGCAAATTGAGTTCTAACAAAAGAATAATATACTAGTGACACTAAGCCACACGCTGTATAAATTTCTGCGTCCGGCGGGAAACTGGGAAGCGAGGGCGGGCATAATTTCCGGAGCGCTGTGTCTGAGGCTACGTTATTGCTTCACTTATACTGATTTTCTATGTGTGATCTCACGTAAGACTATGGACGTAAATGTCTGATAGGCCTATAAATACTTTGATAAAGCTAAGATCTAAATCAGCTAGATCCGAATAAACAATATGCCCACTTTCTAAGGCAATGAAACTGTGGAAATATTGATGGAACTTTAGGGGTTTGTTCATGAAAGTATAGAACTACGTCAAGGCTCGTATTAGACAGATGTAGATGACATATTATAGACGTGGATAAAGTCAAAAACTATAACTGGGATTGATGAAAAACCGTGTTTGAATGATGAATAACGCACCAAAATTGATGGATCGAGCTATCGATTTTATCAGCTTTTCTCGAGTAAATGAATAAATGAAATCTACAAAGAAAGTTTAAAGCGCAATTGGTCTTAAAATTTCGAATGCTGAACAAAATAATAGCTTTTCAATGTCATAAAATCATAAAATATTTAATTAAGTATTAGTATACGAGTATCAGATATAATATTATTGTACATATGCCCGCATATGGTAGACTGTTTATTTTAACTTTATTAAATTTTTGTAACATCTTTCTCGCATGCTGTTTGCTACAAAGTTCCTATAAAAATGTATCGCACATACAAGGAAGCTATCGTTTTTGTAACACAGTTTCAGATTACAAGGTATCTGACTATCCCATTACCTGAAACCCACAATTTGTCACATTAGTTCCGACACCTTCAGCCGGCTCCGATTGCTGTACGCCCTCAGTTATTCAACACTTTTCGGTGGGTCTGTAAATTATGCTCAAATGGCGTATGGTTTATGAGCGGTGATAGGTCAGTGGCTAGGATTTAACCCTTTAAATGAAAGGTCCTGTGGCTTTACTCCTGAAAACAACCTCAATTTCAATTCCGGTTCCGATCCAATCTGAACTGTCACACGATTTGGTAGTCTTGAACGCAATCTGTCAATAACTTCGTCAAGAGTAGCTTCTCAAGGAGATTGCAACGAAATTACACAATTTCATTTAGTTCTGAAATATCCGTTCAATATTGGAAAAATAAGGCGCTAGTGTGCAACTCCAATGACGATCGATCGGAATTGATTTCAAGAGTAACTTAACTTAACTGGTTCGAATTTCAGGCGCACGCATCAATGTCTTTTCTAAACTATGGGACAGTGAACGACTGTAGAATCTGATCTCTTCTCCGATGTGTATATACGCCTTAGTCCACCACGCTGGCCTAGCGTGGTTGTGGACTTCACATATAAGAACAGTATGGAGAACGCTCAGGCATGCAGGTTTTCTTTGCGATTTGTTTACAGCGGGTGATATTTCATTGTGTAAAACGCATCTACTCGTAGGTTAGAAAGTCATTAGTGTTTGCTAGCGCGCGACTAAGTTGACGTACGACTAAGTCGCGCGCATATTGAGCGCTCATCAAGTATTCCAAAGGTCGGGATTGTGCGTGCGTGAATACACGAACTCACGCAATTAAATTCATATGAAATCGCGTCCAAACTGAGCAGTTGAGCACGTCTCTAGCCTAGCGAGAGATCTCCTTTACCAAACTCACATTAGGCCTCAAATATATTAATAGCGTCAGTTAATTAGTGGTGGGGTGTTTCCGACGCACTAATTTGTCGCGGAGATAAATTGCTCTCCCACTTAGAGATACAATTAGAATTACCATTGTGTGTAATACATTCTCTAGAGAGCACTTAAGAGCAGAGAACAAATTTTTATCACAGTGATTTGTTTAATTTTGGAAAAAAAATTAAGAAATGAAATTATTTCATTTTGGTTCTAGAGATGATAGAAAATTAGAAGTGCCTGTGGGCTAAGTGAGCTCGTTATTGACAGCGAAGCAATTTAACTTGCTCATGGAACTTTGCGTTTCAGTAATTATGACTACAAGCGGAGGAAATGCCTACGAATGTTCTGGAAACTTGAAGCGTTTAGCTTAGGTTATACTTTTACATACCTACATAGCGGTGATAGCCCAGTGGCTTAGAATTCAACCTCGAAGCGAGGGGTTCGGATTCGAATCCCAGTAGCACGCACCAATAACTTATTATGTCTTATAAATAAGTTATGACACTGGTGCGTGGTACTAGGATTTGAACCCGGCCCCTCTATTTGAGGTCGAATTCTAAACAAGTGGGCTATTACCGCAGCCAGATATAAAGTATGCCAATACCTACGACCTAAGTGGTCGAGGTAGCTTACCTAAATGCACTCAGGTACCCTCGTAGGTAACACGACACGTTACTTAATGGAGTACCGAGTAGTTTCTTATCGATAGACATCCCACAGGATATTTTAAGTGTAGATTGAAATTCTTTATTCACAGTAATTGGGAGTGCAGTTCAAATAATAATTGGAATTTTCCGCAAATTTAATTAATATTAGAATTATTAATGCATTTACATACCTACATACATTTACATAAACTAAGTACTTTTACAGCTAACAAACCAAGCAAGCCTCACTTACTTTTCCTTAATTCTATATAGGTATTTTGCTAAATAATAAACCGAACAGTTTTCGAAAATGGTAATATTCTAAATTTCGAAAAATGGTCGCTTACGTTGAACTAAGAAGATGTCATAGAATAAGGAATTATTTTTCTCGGGTTCTCTATGCTATGCTATTTTTAGTTTGACAATGGGAAGATTTCGATTTGATGACGACCTCTTCGTATCTGGTGAGTCAGCTTGCATATCTCATAAATATTATTTATGTCAGCAATGTAAAAAACTTCCATAGCGTGATTCAGGGTACCCGTGCCGCCATCTGTTGACGAGTGGCGGAAGTTGCCGCATTAGTTACAGGTACAAAGTAGGGAGATAAATACTGCGCTAACCGCTTACTTACTCGTAAGTGTCGGTGTACTTAAGTAAGTAAGCGCCCCTTCACCTTAATGCCGTCCATATTTTATATAGACCTCGTCTTACACCGGTGTGCGGAGATAGGGAGATATAAAGAGGTACCTAGTTATTTAAGTAAAGTACGTCTTAAGCTCTTTAAGTTATCGTCTGACGCTTTCATTCATGTTGGTTCACCGTAAAATATTTTCGAGTAATCCTTTAGGGATTGTAGCTTTAGGCAAAATGTGAAAAATATTTAAGCAATGCCTAGAAGATAATATTTTTGCTATCCAAAGTGACTGCAGGTACTCGCAGTGAGAAACCGCCACGCTGGCCTTATGTTGGTTGGTGGACTTCACGTGCCTTTGAGTTGGCCTTCACTTTTTATTTTATCTAAATCTTATTTAAAAAAATATTATTTCTTTTGTCTCTGTAAGTATTTTTAAAGTTAATTATCTTTTATCGTGCTTAACACTATTATTTAATTTACAATAATTCACTTAAAATTAGATAAGACTTGTCACTGTGTGTCTATGATACAACATATTATAATATCTGTGAAAGGGAAATAAAAAAATTGAGATTTTTTCGATTTTTCAACGCTTCAACTCCGAAGTATTTGTTTTGAAATTTCCATTTTCCCTCGATCAGAAGTGTATATCGGAATCGAAACCGAGTGTTATCAGATCGCACTTGTCCAACCGCTTCAAACCGGATCTAACCGGATTCCATTGAGAGCTCTATTTCTGGGAACCATTCAATTGGATAGGTTGGTACGACGAAATTATCAACTGAAAATAATTTATTTTATGCGTTAACTAAATAAATTTATTGTTAAATTGTGTAGAAGCGCGATACCCACAGTAATATGAAATGCTGACCACGCATGACGACGCAAGCAGCGAATACTGTAAAGTTTACAGTGTAAACAATAGCATACATCACCCGCGTCATACAGATACTGAGCAATCTAACGTATCCTGAAACGCGCTATCAATGTCTCTTAGAATTAGCACGAAGTTAGCGTTCGAATCGCGGTGGGACATCGCCTGGCGGAAGGTCTCCCCAAATTCTTTTATGATGACTTAAACACCTGTCAAAAAATCTCTGCCGGCTCCCCAGCTATAAAGCGCTACACAGAGTTTTATGACGGGAAATGTTTTAAAATTTAAAAAGCGAAACTGGCTCGCACCGGCTCAAACCGGATTTATCTGGCTACGTGCAGTTATACGCAGTTGTGATATGGACTGTAACTGAAATGGCTTTGTTTCGTTTTATAAAGATATGCAGGGCTGTGAAACAAGATTTCATGTGACATCTGAATTTGTAACCTACCGCCGCCATCATAACCCGTCACTAAACTTCACGCTCTTTATGGCTTGTTTTTTTTGGGGTGATGTGGTTTTCGGAGCTAAAGTAATAGGAACGACGAGGCGACTATTTTTATACTTCACACTAAGATTCAGTGTGTCGTGAGTGCCATTGATACACGCAAGACAAAAACACACACACACTCATCCAGACCAGAAACAAAGAATTTATAATTATATTGCTGTTACTGTTGTCTTTTACTGTTATGTTTTTATTGGTTCTTAGATTTAAAGGAAATAAACATCTTTCTTCTTCTTCTTAGAATGCGGAACAACGAATTGTTAGCAAACGTAGAACTTGACTCACGAAAGACCGCGGCATAAGTGCCGGTTTATATCACTATATGCTGTAAAATATACCTTATTTTCGCTACCCAGTGCTAGCCCTGCCCCTAACAACGAGTTATGGGCGCGCATAGTTCGCGAGCCCGATTACATTGTAGTTATACGTTGTACGCTTTGTTATACGCTGTTAGGATGAAATGCACTGTCGTAAAAATCCCGACATTGTAACATGGTCGTATAATATTAAAGATTTTATTATTATTATTTTCTTTTATATATTGTAGCGGCCTAGAATTCGACCTCGAATCGAGAGGAAACCTGAATGGCTGAGAGTTCACAAAAAAAAATGTTCTCAAAGGCATGTGAAGTCCACCAACCCGCAGTAGGCCAGCGTGGTGGACGGCGGCCTACATCCCTCTCATTGTGAGAGGAGACCCGACCCTGTAGTGGGTCATTATTGGGTACTGACATGACATTGTTATTAAGTTATTAAAGCGGTGATAGCTCAGTGGCTAAGAATTCGGCCTCTTACTCGACGGGCTCGAATCCCAGTGGCCTTTCTTGAAAAAGTTATGTGCGGTTTATGAAGTTAAATATCTCTTGCTGTAACAGTGAAGGAAAACATCGTGAGGAGATCTGCATGCCTGAGAGTTCAAAAAAATGTTCTCAAACGCATGTGAAGTCCACCCACATTAAGCCAGCGTGGTGGACGACGGCCTACATCCCTCTCATTGTGGGAGGAGACCCGTCATTATATGCCATTTGTCAGTCTGACTTGACGCCTTCACATACTAATGGCAGCTCGATACGATTACTATACGAAACAGCGTAAGTTCATGCTCAAATTATTTAGCGCAGTAATTGATGCACTTCGAGAATCCTAGCTTTTCCAAAAACTACTGACCGCAACGCAACAACAAAGTAATTCTAGAAACTTCTCTAGCTCGAGCCAAATCTAAAACTGAATATAATTCGTCCAAACACGCCATTAACCCAAAGTCTACTCTATGCTTTTAGTGTTAGAGTCCAAAATCCAGTGAGCTTAGAGCTGGATAGTTGGAAAGCCTCGTAACGAGGAAGTGCCGGCTACGTCTCCCGGCGAGCCTTCGAGGAATCCTGAGGCAAACTTGTACCGAAATCCTTGTTTTTCAGTTGCTATTGTTTCGGTTGAAAATTCTAGATGGATGGAAGAATCCTGCTACTATTATAAATGCGAACGTTTGTGAGGATGGATTGATGGATGGATGTATGTATGTATAATATGTATGTATGTACTCTATTCACGCGAAAACGGTATAGATTGAGATGAAATTTGGTACATAGGTAGATTATAACCTGAATTAACATATCATAATATATACTTTTTATCCGGACGAAGTCTAGCATAACAGACAGCTAACCTGATAAACAAACACAAACTTTTCAATACATACTCATATAGATAATTGATAAATGCACACCCAGACACACGCACATGCACACGGAAATACTGGGTGGGAATCGAACCCACGACCTCCAGCGACGTATTTAAGATCGCTAACCGCAGAACCAACAGACCAGTCATAAACTTATTTTCATAAAAACTCGTCACAAGTTTAGTACACTAGCTTTGTAACTATAAAGCTGGAGATGAGATGCACCAAATTAGTGCCTACTTATAGCGAAACCGTTGATGCTGAGTTTGAATGGCCACTAACAATAAAAACAAATAAAAACTTTAGAAGGGGTTCTATTAAAAGAGGGTAACCTTTTGGCCGTAGTCCAAATTTTAATTAACAGACAGGAAAGCAACAAAAGGGAATTGAAAGTTAATAAAAAGACTTAAAAACGTTGAACATTAAATTTTAATTTCATTATACTTTTTTGGTCAAATCCACTTTCCCTGTATATTTTCTACTCTATTGAAGGTCAGTTTAATCAAAACGCATAAAATTATCTAAGAAACATTTATTTTCATAAAATCCCTAAAAAAGGAAAATTTTTTTCATGTCTTTAACCCATTAATGACCCACAGACTTATTGTTGTCCAGTCAAAGTTTGATGTTGCCTTGTTAATTTGGGGATCGAACCTTCGAAATAAAAGAACATACTTGTCCCCTACGGCCTCTTAAGAAATGTTTCTTCACCAATAAAAGCATTTAAGCTCTGGGCAGAGATTAATCGAGGACTATCGATAAAGCGGGTTAATTCTCGCCTGGCGTGCCGCGTCTAATGAATCAACTACGTCACAGCAGCGGATCTGTTCTTTAAAAAGTGCTGGGAGTTTTTTCCGTCCGCTTTTTTCTCCCAGTCTACGTTTGCCTGAAAGGCGATGAAAGCGGATGAATGTTTAATTTATTTATGTATAATGTTCATTAAGTGTGCACAGATTGTACCTAATAATGAATTGACTTTTGACTTTGATTTTTACTTCATTTAATTAACCTTACGATTTTTCTCTTTCACTTTAATTCACCATCTGTTGACGTAGCTCCAAAAATTTTGAATGGTATAACTTATACTTTTATTTACATCTTGGGGTTTCAGGTTTAGTATGAATGAATGAATCGCTGTTCTTTAGTCTCGTTAAAACTCGAGAATGGGTGGACCGCTTTTTGGATTTCTTTTTAGTTTTTATGTGTTCGTATAAGTCCGAGGAAGGTTTATACGATGAGAAAATCTGAAAATAATGTGAGGAAAGTATTATAAATTTCTATATTTGGCAGCACGAAGTGTGCTAGTCAGCTAGTAGAAAATCTTTTGGTGATACATCGGTTTCAATCAGTGGAAGAACGAAACGGTGAATGAATAGCGACCGGGATGAATTAATCTCATTATCCTGAGACGAGACACGTGACGAAATCAATCCTCTTCGTTTGGGATAAGTTCCTCTTGAGTGAACCTATGCGCTGATTGTGTCGAGCCTTGGAAGTTGACACTTTGTTGCGGATTAACGTGAGCAGTATGAGAAGAAATGTTTCTAATCTTTTAAACAGAAAAACATAAAAAAAAACAGAGAACCATTTAAGAATTAGGTGAGTATAACGTTTTTTTCCCCAATCGCACTGGAGTGAAGCGCGTGGTGAAGTATGCTCCAGGCCTTCTCCTATATTGAGGCGACACCCTTGCCCAGCAGTGGGCCATAAAAAGTCAGCTAAATACAAATCGTCGACGTAAAGGTACTGACAATTTACGCAATTTATTCCGTTCTAATCTGACGTCTGTTGCCCATAAGCTAACCAAACATGTCTCAAAAAATCGAAGCCTTCTGCAGATCAAATACTTCAGCAGATTTCTAAAACATCACATCTGTTTATTTGTCGGCGAACCAATGAACCGATTTGAATCGACCTTCAAACCTTTACCCCAAGAGCTATCATACATTTTTAGAGAGGTGTTTGAAGCATAAAATCATTTTGAATGATCTATTTGTAATATTCGAACACAAAATGTAATTCTGGCTCGCGAGTTCGGGAATTATCGATAAATGTTGAAATAATGTTTTCTGCGAAAAATGTGCTTAAAGCAATTTAATAACATCATTTAATTTATGTGTTCGAGGCATACTGAGACTTAATAATTATAAATAAAAATAACTTTCAAAATGACAGATCATTATCGCGGGATCCTAAACAAAAGTTTCAAAACGTCTCAAGCACTTTTTTAAAGTTTCCATTCGTTTACCCGATAGCCAGGGGGCCATCGCAAATAATCTATTCATCATGATTTTATGATGCTTCAAACATTTGTCGAAAAATGTCTTCCAGCTCCCGAGCTATTCAAAGCTACGTGACATGGTGACGAGGCTGCCTTAGAACGAGGGTTGTTATCGCCCAGCGCTTGGTGTTCGCGTCACGTCCGCCATAACAAGATTAGCTTGACGTCTAGCCTCGGGGTTTTCAATCACTCGGTCTATATACGAGTATATTATTATTTATATTTGTATTATTTCGTACAATACTTATTTAAATAAATGCCTTAAATTATCTGTCCCGTAAAAATTATTTGGAAATCTACTGTACCTAAGAAGTTTCAAGTTCACCAGCGAAGGCGAAGATGGAGATCTCCCACCAGGTAAGGTGAACATGATCATGCCCGAGGAACAGCCGTGATCCCAGCCGTACTCCCGATTACGGCATGTCGGAGTTTTGTATATATGACAGCGATGTAGAAAACTTCGATAGCGTGATTCAGGGTCGTGTGGCGCCATCTGTTGGCGAGTGGCGGAAGTCGCCACAGTTCTGCCACCTAGATTACTTTTAACTTTTCAAATAAGTATTTTTTGGGGTTCCATTTATATTGGGATGTCAAAAACGTTATTTCAATAACATATTATTATCCTTAACAAGTCATTGAATGAAATACGCCGTACTTCATTAGTCATACCGTAAATCGTAGCTCAAGCGAATACCAACCTTATGTTGTTGGGGCAAGGCTCGTTCTTCTTTGACATGTGGGCTACTCACCAACCAGTACGTACATATTTGATGGGCTCATCTGGCTACTTACCTGAAATGAGAAAACTTTGACTTAGTGTGAGGTTGAATTACCTGTTGTTTATTTAAACATGAAGTGACAGTGAAATGGCACGAATGAAAATTTCATAGTATTTCAAAGGTTGGGATTGACGATTGAAATTCATAAGAAATCGCGTCCAAACTGACCTTTGAAATACTGCGTACGAATGAGTTAAGTATACGTCAACTTAGTCGCGCGCAGTGAGAGCGCCCCATAGTACTTCTAAGGTAATTTCAAACATAAAGTTCAAGCTGAGCACGGCCTTAGAACCCGGACCTCTCGAACTTTCCCACTGAGCTATTCGCATGAACATTTCTAGCCAACACTAAATGATATATCGGTTTACCGCAGCCGCCGGCTGATGGACTGAGATGAGATCGCTTCGGGCAATAAATGCGGGGCAATGAAGAACAACAGTGTTTTTTACTTTTTATTTTATCATACAGTCTATAAAATAAGATAAAAGTCATCGAAAGAATTACTTCGATACGATAAGTAGTTTTCGAGATATTAATGTTATAAAGTAGGCTTAAATAGCCTAGAAACGCTCGACCGCACTCGCTTGTGTGACGTCATAAGGTATGAATCGCTTCGCGCCGCACCGCCTGCCCCCGACTCGCTCAGCTGTTGCCCTGTTCCTGTTGCCGTTCCTGCTGGTCGTCGGCCGCGGCACGCACGCGACACGCTGCTCCTACGCATTTTTTCTTTAAAATAACAATTACGGTACAACAACAGATAATTATGTCAAATTCAAAGACTTACAAATGGTGTATAGTCCCGAAATGTGTGTCGACAACAGTCAGATCGCCAGAAAAGTTGTTTTTCAAAGTGCCATTTGAGCTCAAAATGCGAAAAAAATGGATGCGAGCTATTAAAAGAGATAATCCGCCCAGCATCAAAAGTGGTTTTTATTGTTGTGAAGATTACTTTGATGTAAGTAATAGGTATTCATGTTATATTTATTTTGTAGATACATGACGTGAGAAAATATACGCATAGGTAATGTTTTAATAGGCTTTGTGTGGCTTAGCGGTAAGTAAAAAAAAAAATTTACTTAAGTAAAAGTAAACGTTCCAGAGGTTCTAAACCTTTAGTAAGTAATGCATGTTTTACTACAAAAGTATGCAAGGTAAAGATACCTAAAAATACAAATTTAAATTCGGAAATCGACGTATTCCTGATGATATTATGTATTGAAAATCATGAATGTATAGCAATGTGCCGTGCCAAGAGTTTCCGGGGAGTATTGCCCTCAGCAAAAAAAATGGTTGAATATTTACCAGTAATCGAAACTTGGTATTTTCCCTCGCTTGATAGCTGCAGTTTCCTTAAATTTTAAGGCTCCAAATACAGTTTCTACTAGGGAGCCGTCCTTTGTTTTGCACTGTGATGCTTCGTGCATTTTTGAAGCCGTAATGCGCCCGTAACGCATCTCGAACCACATATTAGACTTAGCTTGAGCCTTAGTATATATATAACTAATATATAACTATCTCTCGCTGATCTAAAAAAATAAATAAATAGGTAAGTAGTTTACTTAAATTTAACACAGATTAAAAAAATTATACTATTCTATGAAATGTTTAGAACCCCTGACAAAGTTCCAAAATACAATTTATAAGATCGTAAATATAGGTGTCAAATCTTGTGTTAATACATATCGTTACTAGGTTACATTTTATTAGAGAAAAGAGTTTGGGAGGTACCATAATACTTAGTAGGTACAGTGCTTAACTATGTTTCGAACATAACTTACCTACAAACTTACTTACGTACCTATTTGCTTATACAGTATTATTGTGACGCGTGAAATGGGAAAAAATAAATAAATATCACGTGATATACAAATTGGATTTATACTTACTTTTTCATTTTTACTCCTCGCATTTCAGCGGCAACGAAATCAGCATTATTCGATAAATATCGAGCCACCATTAAACGGTCAACTCTAGGCAAGTTATTTGTTTGTCCTTTTTGAAAGCCTTCTTCCATGTTTAAAATTGAATACCTAACTACTAAAATCGGTCGGGAGACGAACTCTTTACCTACTCACGGTAGGTATCAATCAGTCAGTACGTGTTCGTGGCGAACTGGCAAGCGCGCGAGGCACCGCGAGGTACAGGTGGGCACCCGCTAGTAGTCTAGCTACGTCACACGCAAAGCGCGCGCTTTCACGGACATTTGAATTTTTGGTCAACTTCAAATGTCTATATCTTTAAAACTATTTCGAATTTTTGAATGAAACAAAAACAGATGTATTTCGTAACACTTAGGCACCATTCTTACGAAGTTTCAAGTGATTCTGCGAACCTACTGACGTTCCTCATTAGCGTATATGGGCCGAAATTGGACAAAAACGCCAGCAATTTTCTCCAGATTCCGCTGCTCGTGTTACATGAGCAAATTACGAGTGCAAAAAATGTTTTTCGTAATAGAAATTTGTGTTGGTAGATCACAATGTTCGAAGCGAGTTTCTCATCAAGATCTCGACTCGCTTTTCAAAATTCAAGCTGAATTAGGCATTAGGCAAACGTCGTGAACTAAGGCCTACACCCTTCTTATTATGAGCGATCGAACATTAATAGGATGCAAACGCAAACTTATTGTTCTTTTTCTTTTTAGCCCTTTGTAGTTACAGCTGGACATGATCCTCTCCTAATCGACGCCACTCCGCTGGGCTGGGCTGTCTGAATCCAGGGGTTTTACACTGTCTTCTGAAATCATCAGTCTACCCGGTCAAAGGGCGGCCTGTGCCCCTTTTGGCGAAACATGGAACCCTTTGCTGGCAGATAGTCTGAGACATTGTCGTAAATCATTGAAATATCCGAATCAGCAACACGATAAAAATTAAACACAGGGTTCTGTATTGAGCTGACACTGAAATGCGACAAAATGTATATAGTGACGTTATGTTACGAGCTTCTTTTGAGTGCGACATAGTACTTAGAACACGGGAGTGGATTATACTTTTATGCATACCTTTTTCATAGAACTAAGATGCTTTCGGAGGAAAACGGGAGCTATCCCGCCAGGCGATAACTTCGGACCATTTTATACAAATGCAGAGATTCTATGGAACTTTGATAGCGCGTTTGAGGATACGTGTTCCGATTGGCCAGTTCGATATGACGCATGTGACGTGTTCTATTGTTTACAACACTCGCTGCTTGCGTCATGTTGCGTGGTCAGCATTTCCGCGCAGCTACAAGGCTTGATGCTAAAAGTTTCATAAACTCACTATGCAACTATGTACATTGCATATTATTATTCCACATATGCTTGCCGGTAATGATTTAAGGCTAATAACCAGCATGCATACCTATACGTTTAGCATAGTCTTCACGGCTCGGTTACCCGGACTAGGTGATTAGTTTGCTGGCCGTCGGTAATCGAATATGATATAACGTGCTCCGGTACCCTTACTAATGACATTGACACGTCGGTTTCGAAGCAGTAATTATGGATGAGATTGTGTTTCACTCTGATAGTTCGTTTTTTGACATGAAACATCTTTAATATCGTTAATAGGGTACCATGTCAGAAAACGGAACCATAACGAATTGGTCTGTATCGGTAGAAACATGAAATTAGTGTCATTACACCTTGAGTTTGCATCGGGGGTTTTGCAAAGTTGTTCAAAAATTGCACTTTGAACTACAGAGAGCTAGTATACATCTGTGCCCCACATAACCTGCAGATATGAAATCAGTATACAAACAGAACCGGTCCGTTTTACCATCAATGGAAGGCTAAATAAAGTTTAAAAATCCTAAAATTAACACCTCAACAAAAATTAATATTTATGCACAAAGTTTCTACCTTTCACGTCATAAACAAAAACCCTTGAAAATTAATCTCGTTTTCACCCCAAACTTCGATATTCGCAATAAAATATAGACAAATGAGGCTTAAAAATAATCCCCAATACACGCACCTTAAGCCTGCCTCTAATCAAAACGTTACATCTCACTAAACCGACAATAAAATTTGAACTCTATCTGTTTACGCACAAGGTATGAATTCGTTTGTACGTTTCACCGAAAAAGGGGGATTTCTTCCAAAAGGCTGGTTCCTTTGAGGCTAGGGTTGGCGAATTTGCTGGCCCACCGATTCTCTGATAACCTTTCACGGTGGCGTACTAGAAAATTTGCGAAGCGATAATCTCCCGTAATCGCACTGAAAATTCCCGCTAAAGCTCGCGAGTTTGACGGTTTATGTGCTTCTCGATAAATCTTGCTATTCTGAAGGGAATCAAATACCTACCTACTTTTTCTTTCCTTATCAATGACAGACGCTGTTACAATGTATGCGACAACTTGTGCTTATGCCACCGCCCAGGTGAAGCCCTGAAAAAGACAGCGGGATACCGTTCGATTCATAGGGCCCAGGACTAAACGGTGTGACGCCGGTGATAGTAGGTCCATGTCCAGCAGTGGACTACGTGGGCTGAAAGGTAGGAAGAAAGAAAGGGAGTACAGACCGCCCTCCGACCAGGTGGTGGACTGATGTCCTGAAGAAGACGCCGGGGAACCGTTGGATTCACAGGGCCTAGAATCAGACAGAGTGGCGGCGATTAAGGGAGGCCCATGTCCAGCAGTGGACTTCGAAGGGCCGAAAGGAAGGAAGAAAGAAAGTTGTATTATCCTATGTTCTTATTGCTATATCGCGCGCAAAGTTGGTCATACGACATCGTGATTGCATACATTTTGTTACGTCGGTGCGTATTTCTATTAGGACAGTGCGTATTTCAATTAGGACAGATCCATACAGAGCTCTGTGTTTAAATTGTGTCGTGTTTGTTAGTCAGTCGGTTTTGTCAGCTAATTAGGACAATACCTTAGCACTATATGAGAGATGATAAATGAGATCACTAATTAGTCGCAAGCCTCAATTGTTTCAAAAATTAGCGAAAACCATTTATGTTGACGAATATTGTTAAATTTAAATTTTATAGGCAAATTCTGATTCTTTTATTTGTGACTTGTTTCAAGCTGATCGTAAAGCGTCAATATAAATACGTATAAGTATAGAATAGATATAAGAGAATATCTGAGGGCAAAATTTCGTAGTTATTTATCGTTGTAGAGTTCCCTTGGGCCCTTGTACCTTTGGTCTTGTAAATAGAGATTTGTGTGTACCTCCGAAGGATGATATGTTACACAGATGACAGAGGTAACACTTCTGAAAAAATATATTTTTTGGTTGGAATATTAATATAGAGTACCTACGCCCTTAAATCGCCCTAAATCAGCCACCTGATGTTGTATACCTTATAAATATTCACGTGGACTTCAAATTATATAGAAATCCTATCGATGAAAGATATATCGGAATATATCTATGTATCGATATTAATTCCTCGATATATCGAGGTCGGTATTGGTATCTTTATAAATATGGATACATCGATATTTTATTTGGTTTCCAACATCCCTAAAACAAGACATAGCTCGCCCGCTGTTAGCTCGCGTGTTTGTTTGTCGGCGCCAACCCCGTGGGGCTTGTCGACGCTAATTACAGTTTAAGTATTTCCTTTTGAGGCGTGAAGGGGTCTGTTTGTATGGAGACAAATTTGAGGTTCCCATCTCGAGAATGATAGCAGTGATAGTCTAGTGGCTTAGAATTCTACCAGTTCCGTTTAGGTTCGAATCCTAGTGGTACGCACCAATGACTTTGTAAAAAAAAGTTATGTGCGCTTTATAAAATTAAATGTCACCTGCTGTTACGATGAAGGAAAACATCGTGAGGAAACCTGCATGCCTGAGAGTTCACAAAAAAAATGTTCTCAAAGGCATGTGAAGTCCACCAACCCGCATATGGCCAGCGTGGTGGACGGCGGCCTACATCCCTCTCATTGTGAGAGGAGACCCGACCCTGTAGTGGGTCATTAATGGCTTACTGACATCACAGGCCCTGTAGCAATTAACCGAGAAACAGCCACAGATAGACCTTACCGTAAGTCTATTATCCATTAGTAGGATGGTAGATGATGTAGGCTGTAGTCCACCACTCTGGCTTGCGAGAAAGTAGTACGGCAACTTAGTCGCGCGCAGTGTGAGCGCTCCCATAGTATTTCAAAGATTGGATGTTCGTGCGTGAACGCGCGTTACGCACGAGTTGAATTCGTCCGAAACCGCGTCCAAACTAAGCGTTAAGACATAAAGAACATGCTGTTTTAAGGTGTTGTAGCGGCGCGATACCTACAGTAATATGAGCGCGCGCCTCACATGAAATGTGACCACGCATCACGACGCAAGCATCGAATGTAGTAAACAATAGAACACGTCACACGCGTCATACCGAACTGGCCAATCGGAAGACGTATCCTCAAACGCGCTATCAAAGTTCTTCAGAATCTCTGCATATATACAAATGGTCCGAAGTCAACATTCGGACCGCGGTTCCCAGGCAGTGACATCGCCTGGCGGGAGATCTCCCCTTTTCCTCCAAAGTGGGTTATGCTCAAGGTTTTGAAAGTTACCAAAATATTTCCTTCTACTGCGGTCCCAAGAATCAATACTCATAATAGGATCGCTCGCGGCCTCGGTGCTGTAACTCGATTATTCCGTCGTAGGTACAGGAGCCGGCAGCAAGGAGCAGGGTAGGTTTCACCTTGTAGACAAACAAGCAACACAGAATTTGATTTCCGAGCCTTGCCTGTAACAGTAATATAATTCACACGAGCAATATGTTGGATGTCCATAACATAATTATTATCTTTGTCGGCTTTTATTTTGGCGGGAACTGCTGTCATGTGAGTTTTAGTGATACATAACCTCTTCAAACATATTTTTATTACCGACTTCAAAAAAGGAGGTTATCAATTCGACATGTAATGTCTATTCCAAACAAGTATATATGTAGATAAATGTTTGTCCTCGCATATCAGTTCATTATTTAAAATAATTTTTGTCACCAACCTCGAAAAATAGTAAGCATGTATGTAACAAATTGTATTTCATAGATTTTTGAAGGCGGTTTAATTTTTAAAATTATTTTTCTACCTTTCTGTGGCATTAAAATAAATAAATAAGTATTTGCACACCTCCATAAAACACTGAAAGATTCTCTCCTATCGCCTGAAAACTGAATCAATAACCCTAATAGAATCCGGCGACCCCAGTGCCTCTAACTAGATTATCCTGTCATACCTCGCGGCTAGAACCATCGCAGTTTATCTAACAAATGGGAGTTAAACCTTTCATGAAAGCCTTTTGGACTTTGATAGAATTTTCAGGCTTTTGGGACGTATCAGTAACCGATTAAAGACCCACAGGGTCGGGTCTCCTCTTACAGTGAGAAGGATGTAGGCCATAGTCCACCACGCTCACTTACTGCGGGTTGGTGGACTTCACATATCGTACCTTTGAGAACATTTTTATTTCGTGAACTCTCAGGCATGCAGGTTTCCTCACATTGTTTTCCTTCACCGTGACAGCATGTGATACCTATTTAATTTTATAAAGCGCACATAACTTTAAATAGTCATTGGTGCGTGCCACATTCGAACCCGGACCCCTCGGTTCGAGGTTGAATTCTAAGCCACTGAGCTATCACCGCTTATAATAGAGTGTCTACAGAGTATAATAGAGTATCTACGAGTATCTATCTAGACTCTGTCACTAAACTATCACAGCCTTGGTTTAACACCAAGTAGAACCTCTGAAAACTTTGTACACACTATCGGAACTTCGGCCTGACTAAATATACGAAGCTACAAGTTAATAAACGAAGTTGTTTGTCTCTTGGTAACGAAGGACGATGTCTACAATCTAACAAAGACAAAGACAAAAACAAAGACAAAGACAAAAACAAAGACAAAAAGGTTTATTTGCACGAATATGCAATGGGTTAGTTAAAGTTTTACAAAGCTTCGATTAATCCATATTTATTATATCAAACATGTAACGCTTCAAATGTTTGCTTCATACATAAACCAATATGGTTGAAGGACTGAAACCTTTTTTATGGCCCACTGTTGGGCATCCCCACAACGCTGGGAGGCCTGGAGCATATTCCACCAAGCTGCCCGAATGCTGATAGCTGGAGATACCGGCTAATGACCAACCCATGTGGAATGTTTTCAAATGACAGTTACCTATCGTATTGATAACAACCGGAACCCACGGCTTAATGTGCCCTCCGAAGCACGAAAGCGCGTTTAAGGCTGCGTTTCCACCAGAGATGTGCGAGGATGCGTAGATTGCATAGCGAGGGATGCGTTTTTGAAGAACCAATAGAATTGCTTCATTTACCTAGCCTCGCTCCGCTAAGCCGTTTCCACCAGAGCTGTGCTAAGCGAGGCTAGGTAAATGAAGCAATTCTATTGGTTGTTCAAAAACGCATCCCTCGCTACGCATCCTCGCACATCTCTGGTCACCCATCTAGCGGTCACCCATCCAGGCACTGACCGCGCCCGACGTTGCTTACCTTCACTTGCGATCCAAGCAGCGGGGCTGTGCGCGCTTCCACAAACTAAACTACAAAGTGTGCTGAGAGTCTCGCGCTAATATAAACAGTTGCTTCCCAGTTTGTCTTCATTTACAATTCACGGCCGTGTTGTTGAAACCCTGAATGTGTTTGTTAGAGACTAGTTAAGGCCCCTAAATCTACTAATTGAGGGCTTTGAAGGGTTTGACTGTAAAGGGTTAGTGGTACCTCCTGTACCATACAAAGTACTAACAGGGCACGCACCAATTATTTTGAAAGTCTATGCGCACAACAGGGCAGTAGGGCACGCACCAATGACTATTTTGAAAGTCTATGCGCTTTATAAATCACTAGACAGTGCCCGCGGCTTCGCCCGCGTGGATTTTAGAACTTAGTGCAGAGAAGGATGTTATAAACTATATGTGTACAAAATTTCACCCAAATCCGTTCTACCATTTTTACGTGAAAGAGTAACAAACATCCCACCACCCCCACCCACATATCGATTTATCCTTACAAACTTTCTTATTTGCGGACTCCAGAATAGTGGAAGAGGCAAACGGTTCCATCATGATGAAACTATCATAGCAGACCAAACATCTATCCATTCGCAAACATATATCAAAACACGTATGCCAAATGAAACGTATAACCAAATTAGCATAGCAAGCGCTCTGAATACTAAGTGGGCTAGGGATGCCCAAAAATGGGTTGTATCGATATATCGCATCGTAACTGTATCATATGATTTTTAATGAAAACAAGTTTGAACACATTTGAAGTGAAAACTTCTTATGGGAGGGTAAACCGCTACGTAATGTAACGCGTTACGGCGCCACTCTGTGTGGTAACTATGGAAACTGACCAAAGGAAACATTCATAAATGATTAGTTTTTTGTTATAGAAAAAAGCTAATTATTATAATTATTGTGATTTGGATTTGACATTGCCATTATTAGCATTAAATGTCGTTTCTTTTCTTACAGAGAAACTCGATTGTGTTTTAATTGAACTGTCGTCCAATTCACCAAGAAAACACATCTTATAAGTTTTCACTCCTGCTTCAATTCCTGGAGTGCAACCCGTTTTTTAACGTGTTCTTTAACTTTAATTATATGCAAATTTTTAAATTTTTGTTTCAAATTAAAAATAACAAATGTTCAATGGCACTATTAATTATCATCATTTCGCTATGATGTTATAGGAATTTTCAAATTATAAAAGTAAAAAATTGTCGTAGTTTGATACGATACGATATAGTACAATACATCCAAAAGTATCGTATGGTCAAAATATCGTATTAAATATCGATATATCGTATTGTGCTGTATCGATATATCGTATCTTAATGGGCATCCCTAAAGTGGGCTATATTTCGGCCGGGAAACACGCTGCACCGACAATTTTGGGGTTATTTGATATACCTGCCTAGTTTTGATTAGACAGCTGTAGACCTAAGGTGCCTTGGGGACCCAATTTAAATTTAATTAGGGTCCAGTTTACCTGTTTATCTGGTTGTCTGTAACCCATTTCTGTTCTACTGTTGATCTGGTCTGCTCTCACAATAAAGGATGTAGGCCTTAGTCTGCGGGTTGGTAGACTTCATATGTCTTTGAGATTTTTTGTGAACTCTCATCTGTGCAGGTGACGATGTTTTCCTCCACCGTTACTGATATTTAATTTTATAAACCGCACATAACTTTTTTAAGAAATTTATTGGTGCGTGGCACTATGTTTGGAATCCGGACCCCTCGATTCGAGGTCGAATTCTAAGGTCACTGGGGCTATCACCGCGTTTATCTGGTAGCTTTTGTATAAAAAAATTAAAAGGACAAGCATGTCAATGAGCAATGAAATAGTCTATGAGCTTTATAGTAAAACCTACAAACCACGTCGTAATCCAAAAAACTTTTTCATATTCCAGTTCCGAATGACTTGTCCGAATGCATGTAGGTAATCAAATTTGCATTCGAGATGTGGTTTTGAATATTAACCGAGCTGAGGCTGCGGTATCACTGCGAGATAACGCTACTAGAGACGTATGCATATACAATGGGATCGTTTACCCTTCAACATAAACAAGTTTCCTTATCACCAAGGGTGATGTCACCTGAGCATATGCCGCCCTCCTACCAGGTGGACTGACGACCTGAAGAAGATAGCGGGAGACCGGTGGATTCAGATTTCAGAGGGAGGACCGGGTGGAGTGGCGTCGATTAGGCCAGGTCGAGCAGTGCGCTACCAAGGGCTGAATGGAAGGAATGCCACCTGTGGATTTTTTGTAACGGTAAAGAAACTTTGATGCCTCAGACTTTTCTGTTTCCATTAAACCGTCGACAAGTAAAGTATAGTCGATTTTTTACACTTGTTCAATTTGGTAAACAATCTTAACAATCTTAGCATTTAATTTGTGATTAAGGGATCACGTTGTGTCATACAAACTGTGCTCTCGTTTTTTACCCCCTTAGGGGTAGAATTTCGGAAAATCCTATGTTATTATTTATCGGATATCTACGTCATACAAAGAATCCACCCTCCAAGCCAGGTCTCCACGATCAGCTGTTTAGACTGTGCGTTGTTCCGTCAGACATTCAGGACAAAGAATTTTATACATATACGGGGTGAATGTGATTTTTTTTTCTAAATCAACGGGTTCTATTCCCGGCTAGGCATATTGATTTTTCAAACAACCAATGATGCAGGTTTAGTTTTCATCAAAATCCGTCGCCGAATCCTTTCAGTATTTTTCGATATTCCTCATAGTTTCGGATTTCCCTATCCATGCACACTTGAAAAATTCAACCTTTTTAAGTTCAATTTTTTTTCCTTTTCTACTTTTCTTGCTTTCTTTTGTAGTCCGCAACTAGTCAGCTTCGTGACTAAGGCAGTGGAATTTGTCATTCTCATTATGAGACGAGACCCGACTCTTTAGTGGTCCACTATCTTTCAAAATCGAAAATAAGCTACACGCTATAAGATGAGTGAAAAAGTCTACAACCTCAAGAAAAGTTGGTCCATTTCGCGTCCATTACGGTGATTCCCGCGGTCTCAATTTGCGGACAAAATGGCGGTCGGAGGACATATCTCAGCGTCACTTCTTAGCGCCCTTCCTAATGGGCATCGTACCGTTATTGATATTGACTTTCTTGATAGAATATAATATTATACATGGAGAACATAAATAGTGGAAGAACATACTCGTGAAATTTTTATAAGAAAAATTGACATTAAATTTCTTTTTTGATGTCGGTTTAATTTTTTTTAATTATTTTGAATAAATCCTTATAAATAAAAAAAACGTTTAAAAAGTAATTTACTGACCTTAAAAATAAACCGCCACAAAATTAACGTTCATTAAAAAAATAATTTAATAAAGAAAGTTATTGCCTTTGTTTACAATTCATTTCTTGTAACAATAGAGGATAATGAACAAAGGCACTTGTTACTACTTTGACAACCCCATTGTTTGAGAACCGTTTGATAGGTGTTTTGTTATAGGTACGATAACACAAAATTTGCTTAGTTTATCTTAAAATATAGCACGTAGTAGCAAACAAGCCCCCACCTGGGGCCTGATTCTGTATGACCCAAAAGATTTCGTGTCGATATCGTGTGACATCAAACCGTACGTCATTTCATGAACTCGGCACGACAAGGAATCTTAATTTCTATTCTATAAGGCACACAATAGATTGTCACGACATTTAACTTTTAAGCCTATTTTGACTGTTTATCACGAGTAAGACGCGACATTGCCGCGATACTGATGTTAAATGGTAACTGCAGTCATGAACAATCACATCTTTTATACGGGCTTAATAAATCAGGATCACTCAACCCGTATGTGTCTGCAACTCGTGCAAAGTCAGGTCTCTCTCGCAAAGAGAATTTTCTTACGATGGCTTAAGAAAACGATCATAGCTTAGAGAAGATATTGATGTGTGCCGCTGAATTTTGACCTACAAAAGGGCAGCATCTATCGTTTAGATTTACAGACTAGTAAATTCTAGAATCCTTACCCCGAAGGGTGATAGGGCGGGCAGTTCCTTGGCATCAGTCCCTTGGGCCCTTTAAAGCGGATAACGTCCTTATTACCATAAGAAAACGATATTTCCTTCCATTTGTACGTCCGAAGTAAAGTAGAAGTAAAGTTAATACAGCCCTCGTAAGGTCTTCGGTATTTATTGAGAAAACTCCGAATATAATATAGGTTCTTAAGGCGAAAAGTTACAGCACAATTCCTTCTAGAATTAATCTTCTAGCTAAAGGGAATTAATTGAACACAGGATATTTCGCATAGCGCAACCAAAAACTTGAGGCAGACCAGAAATAAATAAAAAACTTTAAACTCATCATTCAAATCGTCGTTTCGCTGGGAATCGAACCCAGGATCCTCTGCGCAGCGCGTCATCCAACGTCTCAACTACTGCGCCACTCAGATCGAAAGAAAAACCATTCAATATCGAATTTAAAAATCAAATTAAAGTTTAGTCACAGAATATTGTTTCTGCAAGCAAAATTGAAAATGGTTTTCAATTCGAGTGCAATTGAGTTGCTAGGCTGGCTTCTGAGTATAAAAGTAAAAGAAATATAATAATATTTTTCGCTGAATATTTATGGGCAAAGAGCAAATATGTTTTTACGAGATCACCCACATATATCATCAGATATTGACTGATATTCAGAAACCTACGGAAACACCTAACACGGTACGATATTCCTTCAGGATAGTCATAGCAGAAACCCTGAAGGAACGCCCGGGACGATCCAAGGAGACACCGGGCCAAAATCGGACAGAACTTTTTCTGGAGCACATATTTAAAAAAAAGCAGACAACTAATAATTATGATGCGATAAAGGCACGGACCCAGAGTCTGTGGAGAGCAATTGAAGAGAGGGGAAAAAAGATCTTCCTTCAGAAGTGTTTTCACGGGACTATGATTTATTCAAGAAAGGCGTAAAAACAGCTTTCTTTTAAACCCTGCAACGCAGTGGTGATCCCGGTGTTGATCGCCTCTATAGGCAACAAGGTAAGTGGTCACCATTTACCATCAGGTGGCCTGTTTGCCTGACTTTTACACCAGGTCAACTTATCCATTACTTTGCTCCTATAGGTATATTTTTAATTATAGTTTTTTTATAATTACTGAGCAGCTAAAGGCATCTGATGTTACGTGGTCACTATAGCTTATGGACTCGCATATCCAACCACAAATAAAAAAAAAACCCTATCTGAGATAGTTCTAGCATGCGGGTCCTTTTCGACTAAAAGGACTAAGATGTTTGCTTCAAATACAGAATCTCCGGCACCCACACCTCCCCAGCCGAAACACAAGACATGAAGAACATGCTGCTTTACGAAGGGTTAAGAGGCTGACGGTAAGGCACAACGAACAAGCTACTATGACTCTACGTCCTGAAAATTACCTAAACTAATATCTTATCACGAATCCAGAAGTAAATTACTGTATCACGGAATATTAGTGATCCAAATTTAATCAATGGTCTTTGTTGGATATTTTGATAACAAAATGTGATTGGTGTGATTCAATGAATTCAAAATGAAATTCAATTCGTTCCACTAACAAATTGTGCAGAGTGGACCACTACCCAGTTGTTTACAAACCATCGATTCATAATCCAAAAACAAGTTCGAAATGGTAGTTTAACAAAATATTGTTTCTCTGAACAAAATTGCAAATTATATTTCGATTCAAGCGCTTGTTGAAATGCACGGCTGGTTCTTGAACTCGAAAACAACAGAATGTTTTTCACTCAACGTTTGCAGAAAGAAAAATACTGGGTATTAAATGATGATACATGAAAACTGTGTTGAAATTTGGTTTGGAAGTCTTTTCTTTTCATATACAACACGTGTACAGTTTACTACAGCTGGGCAAGGAGGGAGGGCGAGCTAAATAAAACCGTTTAAAAACGCTTTACAGGTGGCTTACATGCTCGTTTGCTACTTATCTATACTATCTATACAAATAAATAAAATTGGAATCTGTTTGTTATATAAAAATAACCGCTTTTTACTAAGTGCATATTATATTAAACATATTATAATTATTATGTATACACGGTAAATAATATACCAAAATAACAATTATCACAATTTTTGTCTGTCTCTCTGTCTGTTTGTTCCGGCTTATCTCTGGAACGGCTCGACCGATTTCGACGGGACTTTGACTGGCAGACAGCTGATGTGGTAAGGAGTAATTTAGTCTAATTTTATTTTAGAATTCCACGCGGACGAAGTCGCTGGCACAGCTAGTATACAATATCTAAATAGAATTTCTGCAACAATAAAATTTTCAACTGAAATATAGTACTAAAGGGTTAGCCTATGCCCCTTTGACAAACGATCTCGTTAGGTTCTCTAGAATGCGGGTGACATAAGGACGTAAAGGGAAATCGATACCACGTTAGACCCTGAATTCAAGACTTCTTTTATAACTGCCATGCTCGCTTTTAAAAAGCTTTTCTATAACTTACAATGCTTTGATGTAAGTTTTCTATGTATGCCAGTAACCCATTAATGATCCACTACAGGATCGGATCTCTTCTCACAATGAGAGGAATGTAGGCCTTAGGCCACCACGCTGGCCTACTGTGAGTTGGTGGACTTCACATACCTTTGGGAACATTTTTTTGTGAACTCTCAGGCATACAAATTTCCTCACGATGTTTTCCTTCACCTTAACAGCAGGTGATATTTTATTTTATAAAAAGCACAATGACATATCTTTTTACAAAGTCATTGTTGCGTGCCACTGGGATTCGTACCCGGACCCCTCAATTCGAGGTTGAATTCTAAGCCACTGGGCTATCACTGCTACATTGATTTGCAAAATTTGACCACGACTCCTTTGAATATTTGTTTTTGCTTTTTCCCATCCACACACACTTGAAAAATTCATTCTGTGTAGCTTATAAAAAATCCGGCTCGAAGGATCAAAATTCTGTTCCGTCCGTCGGAAGCGTATCTCATAATCCAAATTTAATTGAAACATCAAAGAACCTTTCTTCGGCTCAGTAATTACCTAACTTTATTATTATTTTATTTATTACTGTGCCTACTATGTAGTTCTTTCCTAACCTCGACCTAATAAATTTGACTCACACAGGGATAAAAAATATTATGTCTGTTAATCTATATGGATCAACATTTACAATAATACCTAGTGGGATTATAAGATAGTATCGTATTGAATCGTATTGACATAATTATAGATGTATAGCATATAGACGGAGTGTATAATTCAGAGATTCGAGCACTCTTGGGATTTTCCGGAGCCTGGTTCCCTTCTCCGCCACTGGATAGAGAAATAAACCGGCGAAGTTTAAAAGTAGCTAGTCGATTGAGGGTTCTGTATAGTGAGACTATCCTTCAATCCCCCTATCCTTACCCTGCATCTCAGGTCATGTTCGGATGCACTACAGTTCTAAGATTTGACGTGAAACGTCTTTAAAATCGTTAGGTTGTACCATGTCAGGAAACCGAATCGTAACGAATTGGTCTATATCGTCTGACCTTAATAACTACAAAACGATTCATCGTAGAAACATGAATTTAGTGTCGTTATTCAGCGAATATAGTCAGCTCGCTGCTAAGATCTACAGTTTGCGCCGGTAAACGACGCGGATATTGACACTGCCCCATCCGATTTTATTAAAATAATCTGTTTTCACTTTCAATTTCACGGTCGAATGTTTCACTCTATGAATTCAGATATACAAGCTCAAATGCGGTTATTTCATTACATGTCTGATTTTCTTTCTGTTCTATGTTAGGTAATTATTTTTTATTAATTTACTCTATTTTATTTGTTTGCTGTATTCATTTTTATTTTTGACATATTCAATTTTCTTATTGGTCTCTTGATGGGTACGTAAGTAATTACCGTAATGCTGAAAATAATTTCGAAAATAATAAGTATTGAAATTCCGTTGGAAAATTTTGTAATAGTGGGATAGGTAAGGTATATCACTTTGATGAGGAACCCTGAATACAAAGTGCGATACGTATCTATTCGTTGAGTAGCGCAGAAACAACGGTTCTTTGTAGCAAGCGAACGCGATCCTATAAGAGTAGATTTTTCTGTGGAATGTTCCAGAAGGAATACCCAACATAAACATTACTGTGAAGAAATACCGAGTTTTTTCGGGTTTGAAGCGTCACAGTTAACTTAGAGTGTCAAATTATACTAGCAAAGGAGAGATCTTTTTAACCCCCGACGCAAAAGGGGTGTTATAAGTTTGACGTGTCTGTCTGTCTGTCTGTTTGTTTGTCTGTCTGTGATTCGGTCTTGGCACCGTAGCTTGCAAACGGATGAAGCGATTTCAATTTAGTTTTTTTTTTGTATGAAAGGTGAGTTACGGACGAGTGTTCTTAGACATGTTTGATTAAATCGGTTAAGTCGTTTAAAAGTTGTGGGGGGTGAAAATGGGGAAGAATAACCGAATGTCTGCAAATATAATCGAGTGGGGTCTCAAATGAAAGCGCATCACGTGCAGATTACAAAATAAGATGTTCAACGAAAATTGTCGTTATTGTGTCGGGTTTTTTTTTTAAATTTTCAATTTTATGGTTACTGTTATTGAAATGTTGTTTTATAAGTAAGTATATCATCCAATTTAGAAAATACCTACGTTCTTACAGGGATCTCGCTGTTATCATCCCTTAACCATTTTGAAAAAAGAAGAATCTCAAATAGATACCGAATTCAATGAACAAATCTTGTACACTCTCAGACAGGCCGTGTCGAGCAACAAACACGACAAATACAAACACAGAGCTCTGTATGGAGCTATCCTAACAACCGTCTGAACATAACGCTGACATTTAACACATTGATGTTGTCGTGCGAGCAACTTTTGTTTTGTCGTGCGACTAACCCGATGCTGATTCTGTATGACCATTCACACTCGTATCGCGGCAATGTCGTGTCTTACCCGCGATAAAAAGTAAAAAAGGCTTAAAAGTCAAATATCGTGACAATCTATTGTGTGCCTTATAGAATAGACATTAAGGTTCCTTGTCGTACCGAGTTCATGAAATAACGTACGGTTTGATACCACACGATATCGGCACGAAATCTTTTGGATCATACAGAATCAGGCCACAGAACGTTGGACACGATCTTGCATTGGATCAATGGGTTGAAAACAAACTCCAAAGACAACAATCACAAAACTCTTAAGTGGAAAAACTATAATTCCCCTGTACATATTGACCCTTTTCTCTCCCAAGTACCCACACGGGAATATAACCTTTAATTACGAAATAAATAGAGATCATTTTCCGATGAGTCTTCAACCGAAGTTTGCGTTCCTAAGCATTACTCCGGCATCAGGTTCGAACGCAGCCAAGAATCAAGTTAGGATTAGTTCGGATCACTTTCTCAACTTCGATTGGTGTTTGTTGTTTAAACGAAGTTACAAAGTTTATGTTTTTGATCTTGTACTTACGGTCTTTGCAAGTACCTCTGTTAGCTACGTCCTCTTCATAATATGTTATCCGTCCGTCTTAACCCATTAATGACCCACTGCAGGCTCTAGTCTTCTCTCATAATGAGAAGGATGTAGGCCTTATAAATTCAAAATTGAAAAGCTTTTATTCATTGTCAGTAACCCATTAATGACCCACTACAGGGTCGGGTCTCCTCTCACAATGAGAAGGATGTAGGCCTTAGTCCACCACGCTGGCCTACTGCGGGTTGGTGGACTTCACATGCCTTTGAGAAATTTTTTTTTGAACTCTCAGGAATGCAGGTTTCCTCACGATGTTTTCCTTCACCGTAACAGCAGGTGATATTTAATTTTTATAAAGCGCACATACTCGTAACTTTTTTACAAAGTCATTGGTGCGTGCCACTGGGATTCAAACCCGGACCCCTCGATTCGAGGTCGAATTCTAAGCCACTGGGCTATCACCGCTATATTATTTTATTCATTATTAGGTGCAAATTGTGCACACTTGATGAACGTCATACATTTATAACTATACAAACATCCGCTTTGGTCGCCCCTCAGGCAAAACGTAGACTGGGAGAAAAAAGCAGGCGGAAAAAAACTCCCAGCGCTCTTCTAATGGGTTATAGACGCAGCAACACAGCGTGCAAAGAGTAGTTCAATAAAGGGCTATCACAGCGCGGGGTCGTCAGAATTGTCCCCAATGCCTCTTTCTGGGCACTTGCCATCCATCACGCATTTATATTCGCGCAAATTTATGGAACAATATTTTTTCTGGAACATTCGTTTGTGTTTGAAGCACTTGGGCGCCGTTCGCGGTTATTTAAAAATTGAGTATTTGAGCGAAGCGTTTTATTTTATTTTTGAAGTGACAACTTCTAATGGGAGGGTAAACCGCTTACCCTTAATTACCTAACGCGTTACGGTGTCAATCATGACGTATGAAAAACGCTTTCCTAGGCTCACATAAGCATATAGAAACACAAAAACTTCAAAATTCAAGAAAAGAAAAAAGATATCTACTACCTTTTAAAAATTCTTCATACCTACTATATCGCGCTGAAAGTACTAGGCTCGCATAAACACATTGAAGGTAACCCATATTACAGCAGCTGGTCAAAGCAACAGCAGCAAAAGTGTCAAATCATAGTGTCATTCAAATAGATGTCATTCAATTTGTTTTTTATTTATTTTATTATGAAGGAGTTTTTAATATTATCTATTCGGCAATATTAAATTATTATGTTAAAAGCTTTTACTTTCTCCCATTTCTGGGGGTAATTTCCATAGTTGCGAGCTTTTGGCCAAACAACAATGGTTTTAATATACATATAATATATAAATGAGCTAAGGTGATGAAATTATTCCTCAATAGATAAAAATTTGCGTACGATTCGGCACGTGTTGATGATAGCGGCTTTTTGGAGAAGTATGTATACGGAGTGATTGATATTAAGTGTGCGGAGACTGTCGTGTAGCGTGTAAGGAATAATGCCTGTGGATGACAGTGTGATAGGAACGGTCTTAACTTTTAACGCACTCCACTGAGTCTTGATTACTATTGAGAGGTCAGTGTACTTTTTCATTTTTTCAGTGTAGGTAGAAAGAAGGTTGTGGGTATTGGGTACCGCGATATCGATAAGGTAGACAGTCTTAGCCTTTTTATCATGGAAGATAATGTCGGGACGATTATGATGCACTGTCTTGTCAGTCAGTATACCTCGGTCCCAGTATAGTTTATAATTATCCGTGTCGATAATTGCCTTCGGTTTGTATTTGTAATAAGGTGAGTATTCGGTGATAAGATTATACTTGCGTGCTAAACATTGGTGAACTATTGCAGCTATCTGATCATGTCTGTGTTTATAGTCTGTTTGCGTGATGGATTTACAGGCTCCGGTGATGTGTTGGATAGTTTCCGAACTACTATGGCAATGTCTACATTGGTCAGTGGCTGTATTATGATCACGAATAATAAACTTTCTGTAATTAGCTGTTTCAATGACTTGATCTTGAATGGCTACCATAAATCCTTCAGTTTCCGGAAAAAGTTGTCCTTTTTTCAACCACTCATTTGATGCCTGTTTGTCGATATGAGGGCTTATGAGGTCTTTTCGATGTCTTCCGTGAAGGGATTTTTGTAGCCATTCATCTAATTTTTGTTGTGTGTCTATAACGGCTTGATTTTTTTGAAGAGAGTTGTCATGAAGATTAAGAGGAGTGTATTTAGTGTCTGCTTGGCATATAACTTTGTGGAGAGTTGTTTGTTGAGCTTTTGTGAAGAAAAATGTTCTAAGTAGTGTAATTTGATTATTATGTAGGTTTTTTATGTCGATTAATCCTCGTCCTCCTTCAGATTTAGGTAATGTCAACCTTTGTGTGCATGATCTGGGGTGATGTTTCCTAAACTTTGTCATTGTCACATTTACTATTTGCTGTAATTTTTTCAAATCAGTCTGTGACCAACTTATGACACCGAAGGAATATGTAAGGATTGGTACAGCAAATGTGTTTATTGCTTTTATTGTGTTTCTAGCATTCAAATGTGTGTTTAAAATTTTATGAAGACGATCTTTGAATTTGTGTGTTAAAGTTTGTTTTATAATTTTGTGATGAATTTGTCTCGATTGTGCGTAACCTAAGTATTTGTAACCGTTTTCAGAATCTACTGGTTCTATTGTTTCTCCATCAATTGTTTCATATGTATTTAACTCTACTTTACCCCTATTAACTGACTGTATCCTGCATTTATCAATTCCAAACTCCATTTTAATATCTGAAGAGAATTGTTGGGTGATATCTGCTAATTTATTTATTTCTTTTAAATTGCTACCATATAGTTTAATGTCGTCCATATACATTAAATGAGATAATCTATACGTTGTGTTTTTACATTTGAGGACAAAACCTTTTTTACTGTTATTCAGCAAATTAGAAAGTGGGTTCATTGCTAAGCAAAACCAAAGAGGGCTTAGTGAGTCTCCCTGGAATATCCCTCTACGAATAGCAATTTGTTCAGTTTCTAACTGATTTAGTTTGAGGACTGTAGACCATTTGCCCATGGTGTTTTTCAAAAAATGTACTATTGTGGGGTGTATTTTGTAATTTTTTAATATATATAAAAGCCAAGAGTGAGGAACGGAGTCAAATGCCTTTTTATAATCTATATACATAGTGTAGATGTTTCGTTTCCTACTAAGGGCTTGTTTTGTGGCTGCAGCGTCTATAACCAACTGTTCTTTACACCCTTGGCTGTTTTTGCGGCATCCTTTCTGTTCCTCGGCTAATATATTGTGCGAATCTGTATGTTTGTATATAAGGTGACTAATACAAGCTGTTATTATTTTGTAAATGTTTTGGAGGCATGTTATGGGTCTATATTTTGCAGGGTTACTAGTATCGGTATTATCTTTGGGAAGCATATAAGTAATTCCTTGTGTAATATAGGCTGGCAATGTGTCTGGGTGTTGTATGAAATCGTTAATGTATTTGAGAAGATATGGGTGTATACTTGTGTATTTTTTGTACCAGTAGTTATGTAACTTATCGGAACCTGGTGCTTTCCAGTTATGTGTCTTTGTTATTATCGTTTTTAAAAGATCTATATTTATTTCGTCAAATAACATTTCGGGAATGTCTTTGACAAAATCTTCTTTGTACCTCCCGGTTTCTGTGTGGTCTTCTACATTACCCCATATACCTGACCAAAACGTTTGCAGTTGTTCAGATGTTGGGATATTAGTTACTGTGTTACTATGCTTATTTTCCAGTGTTCTATAAAATAGTTTTTCGTTATTATTAAACTGTGTATTTTGTCTTTTTCTTAATGTTGTTTTTTTATAACGGCGTAATCGGCTCGATAGAACGTTAAGTTTTTGTTTCAGTGTGTCTAAAAATTCTGTAGGTTCAGAATTTTCTTTTTCATATTGTGTGTGTACTTTATAATGTTTTATTATTTCTTCTACGTGTTTTTTAACTTTGTAACTAGTGTTTCCTCTAATGTATTCTGTTAGCTTGCCTATTTTAACTCTTAAATCTTCTATACGACGCTCAAGTCTTTGCTGCCATTTAGGCTTATTGTGAATCCGTGTTGTGTTGTTGGTAATTGTATGTATCCTGACACCATTGTGAATTGACGCTGTATACGCTGCGCAGTATAATAATAATTGTATTCTTTCAAATGAACATAGGTATATTATTATTGGGCCACTGCAGAGTCGGTCTCGTTTGTCCACCACGGTGGCCTAATGCGGGTTGGTGGACTTCATATGCCTTTCAGAACTTTATGGAGAACTGTCAGGCATGCAAGATTCTTCCCGATGTTTTCCTTCACCATTACATCAGCTGATTTTTTTATAAATTATATTTTTACAAAGTCATTGATACGTGCCACTGGGTTTTGAACCCGGATCGCTCGAGTAAGAGGCTGAATTCTTAGCAACTGGGCTACCACCGAACAGAAACCTCTTTAACAGAAGTAAATCTTTGTAAATTATATAGCATTTAACAGTTGATGGGGTTAACCACTGTAAATACGATCCATTAGGTAAATAACGCAGGGTATCAGTTACGACACGTTGCTGACCCGATGATTGATAAGGGTTGGCTAGACGGGTAGTTGGGGGGTAGTTCACGATTTCACCCCGAAGGGTTGCAATAAATCGATGGAAAAGAAATTAGATCGAGTTCCGCTACGATTTATGACCGGCTAGCTGCGCCCGCGACTTCGTTCGCATGGAATTCTAAAATAAAAGTAGCCTAAGTTACTCCTTATTACATCAGCTATCTGCCAGGGAAATTCCCGTCAAAATCGGTCCAGCCGTTCCAGATTATTCGCCGGAACGAACAGAAAGACAGACAAACAAAAATTGTAAAAAAAAATATATTTTGTTGTATTACCGTGTAAACATACTAATAACCGCTTCTTACTAAATGCATAATACTACATAATATGCATTTAGTAAGAAGCGGTTATTTTTATATTACAATCAGACACTCCAATTTTATTTATTTGTATAGACTGCAAGGTCGGGATTCTTTTGATAGTGATAAGCCTTGGTCCACCACGCATTCACATGCCTTTGAGATAATTGGAGAAATCTCCCAGGTACGCAGTACCCTTAGTCTGAGTTTTAGCAATGCCGCTACTACACGCATTATTAGTGGGTTCCCACTAACTGATTAACTATTGGATGATTAATTAAATGATGAATTCGAGCCCGGATAAGAAGCCGAATTTTAAGCCACTAAGCCATCACCGTTTTGCATTAAAAAAAACTGTAAAAATATAAAAACACTTTCCCAGAAGACGCCGTGAAAGAAAAAGTAAGACCTCAGAATCTAAAAGATAACAGAAATTATTCAAACCATCTGATAACTTAATACTGTGAATAAAAACTCTGACGCGCTATTTTCCTTTGCAGGGAATAAATTAAAGTGAATTTCTACCATTCCTCTGCTATGAGTATTTATGAAGTGGAAGAAAAAATAATACAGAGCGAGGTATTTGTAGGTGTGGCTGTTTTATTATGGAGATATACCGCCAGCCTCTTAACCCGTCGTAAAGCAGCATGTTCTTCATGTATTGTGTTTCGACTGGGGAGGTATGAAATCAAAGCAAGCTCATGCAACCTCAGGTAGGACTTTTTGCTCTATTTAAGTTTGGACGCATAGGCTGCAGTGACTGTCAGTAACCCATTAATGACCCACTACAGGGTCGGGTCTCCTTCTCGTAATGAGAGGGATGTAGGCCTTAGTCCACCACGCTGGCCCACTGCGGGTTGGTGGACTTCACATACCTTTGAGAACATTTTTTTTGTGAACTCTCAGGCATGCAGGTTTCCTCGCGATGTTTTCCTTCACCGTAACAGCAGGTGATTTTTCACAGTCATTGGTGCGTGCCACTGGGATTCGAACCCGGACCCCTCGCTTCGAGGTCGAATTCTAAGCCACTGGGCTATCACCGCTATACCACTGGGCTATCACCGCTATCAGTGCTATCACCGCTGCAGTGACTACTTAACATTAGATAGCCTGCATGCCTTTTTGTTACTCTATTACTACAAAAAAGTGTCAGTGCGTATTTCATTTTATGATAACTCCATACAGAGCCTTGCGTTTAAATTTTGTCGTGTCGATGTCGGTGGGTTACGTCAGCTAATTAGGATAAGATAAATAAGCCTGACTGATATTCTCAAAGTACCTAGGTGTACGTGTAGCCGGGCGATACCTACAGTTATATGAGCGCGCACTTCACATGAAATGACCACGCATCAGGACGCAAGCAGCGAATGTTGTCAACAATAGAACACGTCACACGCGTCATACTGAGACTGGCCCATCAGAAGACGTATCCTCAAACGCGCTATCAAAGTTCCATAGAATCTGAGCATATATACAAATGGTCCGAAGTTAGCATTCGGACCGCCGTCTCCAGGCAGTGACATCGCCTGAAGATCTCCCCTTTTCCTCCAAACACGTTTATGTGAAAAGTTTCGCAGAATCTCCTTTGAACGTCCATTGTCCAGTCGCGCGTAAATCTTTTAGTGTTATATTATTATGACCAACAAAATTGGATGATGTTTTAACGCACTGCCTATACATATTCAGGTTTATAGGTGGTCTTTATTGGCATGACGAGGTTTTAACGCTAAGCATAATTGGAGATATAAATAGGGTGTTTTTAAAGCGCAACCTTTGTAGAGGATTAAGGCGATTAACACATTGGATTCAAAGAGCCTACACGGACGGGCTGGAGTAAGGCCCGTGTCAAGCAGGGTACTTCGAAATAAGTGGCCTTTTTCTACTGATGCACATAGATAGGCCTCCCCTAACCGACGCCATTTCACCCGGTACTGGGTCCTCTAAGTCCAGCGGCTTCCCAAAAAATGGAACTCTAAATTTTATTTTAATTTGATATGTATAATGTAGGCTTTAAAATATATCAACTCTGTTATTAGAATTACTAAAATAAATCAAGACACTTATCTCAGAGTCATCCGTTCTGGTCCTCCGAGCCGGATCACTCGCGAAAGATCACAATAAATCTTTTAACTAAAACAGGCTTTTACGTTTACATTATAAAGTAGCTATTGTCGGTCAGACAAGAATATCTAGATAATAGAAAATGTTCGAACGAAGTATTAATTTCGAAATTACTGTTTCGTAGCGTTGGAATTAAAAATTAACAAGCTAAATAACTTAAAAACTTTTTTTAAAAAGCTTTTATTTTTTCGAGTTACTCTTAACAAACCCTTTCATGTGATACCCATATTTTAGATGCATTAAAAATTACTATTCCGATATTTGGATCGGATCGGGTCGGGTCTCGTCTCACAATGAGAGGATGCAGGCCTTAGTCCACCACGGTGGCCAGAGTTGGTGGACTTCTCATGTCCTTGAGAATATTTTTTTCGTGATCTCTCAGGCATACAGGTTTCCTCACGACGTCACCGTAACAACAAGTGATAGGTATTTAATTTTATAAAGCGCACATAACTTTTTTTACAAAGTCATTGGTGCGTGCCACTGGGATTCGAACCCGGACTTAGATTCGAGGTCGAATTCTAACCTGAGCTATCTTACGTTTACGTATGTGACGGTAATTCATTAAAGTGCGAAGACGATACGGCAGCGGCACAGTACATCAAACGTTCGCGAAATTGCGCCGTAAACGACCATAGTGTCAATTTGACGGACAATAACGGCTCAGCGGGGCGTGTGGTGTCAAAATGGGGGTGAAATTATAGGTGGGGTGGTTCTAGTTCACTTGGGAGGTGCCTTACCCCTCTCTCCTAACCCTCCGTTGGTCATCATGTCTTGAGAAAATAAATTAAATGATTGGACTGCTGAACATAATTATTAACTTATTAATTGCCGTAAAATGTAAAATTGGGTATTATTAAGTAAGTATGTTATGTTAAACAAAATTATTGTAGGTATGCCCGCATAGAGTAGTTCTAAACTTATTATAATTTTTGTAATATCTTTCTCATGTAACAGTCAACAATAAACGCATTCTATTCTTTTCTTTCCTTTCTTTTCACACGATCTTACACTCTTCACATCCAATTCCCTCCCCTTCTGCCCTTCTGATGTGTATATCCGTCAAGTTCTATCAGAGAAGATCTTCAGCCGTCCGGGATTCGTATAATTGATGCGACGCGAGAATTTATACGTAATCGCTCTGAATATTGATGAGGATTCGGAGGTACTGAAGTTTTGTCAGTATGTTAGAAGAAAGTGTTGGCTTGTGTCGATAAAATCTATACAAGTAAATAAAATTGGAGTGTCTGTAATATAAAAATAACCGCTTTTTACTTAATGCATAATATATATGTAGGTATAAGGTATACAGGGTAAATTTTTCAAGTGTGCGTGATGGGGAAATCTGAAAGTGTGAGGAATAGCGAAAAACGTTAGAAAAAAATCACATCCCGCAACTTTTGCATGCGACATGGCAATTAGGACAGAGATATTCAGCTTACTTATGTGTTTAGAAATTAAAATTCAACGCTTCTGGGATTGACGCTAATGGAGAATCTCTCATAGGTACGAGATATGGATGTTCTCAATAGATCGCGAGGTGAGAGCCTGACCCAGTTGAACAAGATGGCCGACCGGATAATAATCTCCGTTTGTGGCGTTGCAATAGTCAGGTAATTAACGCACAATTGTTCTACTATTACTACGGTAGAATAGGTACGTACGAAGTTCTGAAGAAAACTTGATATGGCTGCAAGTATAAGGTAAAACGTGCCTTTGCCTCATTCGGTTCCTACAAAAATAAGTTTCTGTAACAATTGAAGCCTTTTCACCCTTTGAGCGCTAGTATAAAAAAAACGATCACTACACGATACACGTTCAAAGAAAATTCAATGAAACCTTTCGAAATGGATCATGAGAGGGAGAATTTTAATCTCGAAATTTCTTTTATTTTGGTACTTTGATATTTTTTTAATATCACAGTAACAAAAAATAGGTATATGTATAGGAAAAATCCAATTTTTTCCAATTTTTAATGGGTAATATATTTTCGTCATTAACGGTTTTTTCAGAACTTTATTTACGAGTTATGTTCATTCTTGTCTCCTGATTTCAGAATCTATGTAATAGTATCTATTTAAAGTACAACCCCGCAAATTGCTAGTGCGCTGGAACCTTGCAACATTGACGTCATTATAACAGTTGTTATCAAAAGAATAGCATAAAATCTGACAGTTCTGTGTCCCGAGCATGATATTACGCAGTTTCGTATAGAAATAGTATCGAGCTGCCATTAGTATGGGACTGACATATGACATACTAATGACTAACGTTTCCTATGCGAATACTTTGACGATACCGTTCATGTTCACGACACTGGTCATACGATGTCACAAAAACGGTGGCCAGGCGCAATAGCAATTTGCGGGGCTATTTCTAGTTAATATTATTATCTACTTGGATACTACATGACACTGCCAGAATACAAACAAACGATATTAACAATACACAACATTCAGTATTCGGCTTGCTTTTGCTACTCCTATTCTGAAAAAACTTTTCTTAAGGATTAGTCTTGAGTTACCGAAGTGAAGTTTCCGTTTAAGATAAATGGTGCTTAGAGCGGCGTATAGTGTATTGTTCTCCAGCGTGCCAGTGTAACTGACATTGAAATGCGGCAAGAACACAAATTCTTTAGCTATTTTTACAATATTCTTAACCGGCTTTGACACGCAACTACCTTAGAAATAAAAAACGTGGTGAATTTACTCATACTTTCTTCTGTATCGGTGAAGGAAAGTATCGTGAGGACAAATTTCATCAAAATCGTATCAGTAGTTTTTGCGATATCAATTAAAACAAAAAATTGGGAAATATATATTTATTTTTTTAATAAAATAAAATAAAATAAAATTGTTTTTAAAAAATTGAACCGAATTGAATTGATTCAAATTTTATTTCATTCTTTTTTTGAAGTCGGTTTAATTTCTTTTTTCTTTTTCTTTTTTTATGTGTCGTTTAAGAGTGTATTAAATGACACAGCTGATTTAGACACACCACAAAAACAGAACATTTCTAGTGGAGTTTAAACTCTCCGCGCGGAACCATTTATCACGTCGCTGCTCCAAGCGGCAGTATATTAGAGGGAACACTTCTACCGTTTACTATCTCATTTTAGAAATATTTTCTTTATTTTAGAAATACTTTTATCATTCTAGAAAACGAAATACCAGTTGACAATTCCTACCCCAATGACTGATTTAATAGTGCTTGATTCGTCTCTCTCTTTTTCTTTTTCCTCTTTTAATTGCTTCTCTTATGTTTGTTTTTATGGCAATGTCTAGCTTGTCAAAAGAAGATATCGTGCTCAGACTACATTTTTATTCTTTCCCAATAACAAAACAAATAAACAAGGATCATCTCCCGGAATGGATGTAAGTGTCATTAATCCAAACCAATTAAACCGTAACGTAATCTCCACTTAAAATATGAAACGACGAGTTGACCTACATCCGACCAGATGACTGATGAAACGAGTGCTTGACCCGTTCCCTTATCAGCGAATTTGTCGTGACATTGGTAATATTTCCCGCGGCAGAAAGCAGACGTAATAAATTAATAAACTATTTAAAAATCTATATAACAAAAATGAATCGCTGTTCGTTTGTTTTGCTAAAACTCAAAAACGAGTGGACCGATTTGGCTCATTTTAGTTTTGATATACTGTTCGTATAAGGAAGGTTTGTAAAGAGAAACTTTGAAAAGAATGCGATTAAAATAGTAGAAATTTGGCAAAAGAAAGTTTGCCAGGAGAACTAGTGTAAAATAAAAAGTCCTCTGTACCTATTGACAATGTCACTGACCCATTAACAATGGGTTGAAGACAGAAGGCAAACAGAGAGAAGCAAGCAGAGCCTTTTTCAGGCTCAAAAATGGAATTATACAGGAGATGAAAAAAAATCGCAGCACTCTTTTAAATTAGCAATAAATTGCAGAATAAAATATTATATAATCCTCATCAGAATTCTCATCGAGGGTTGTTACGGGTCAAAATGGTGGAAATTCAAATCTCCCGCCGTTTATATTAATTTAGGTAACAAGGTTACTGCCGCGGCTGACTCTGAGTCTGTAATCGCGAAAATTACTTATTTCATAGCTGGGTATAACTGGATTCAACCGGCGGCAACCGGATAACGCTCGCCGAAACCGGATTCAACTGAGTTTATTGTTTTGATTTAAGTTATGGGCGTAGTAGCAGTTTTCAAACCGGTGCGTTGCGCGAGTCCTGGTTTGATTCCCAACACAGCAAAGAGACGGTGATTGGATGATGAATTTGAGTTTCTGTTTCTAGTATGGGCGTGTTGTGTTGTTGTCTTGTGTGTGTCCATGGCACCCACGACACAGGGAATCCTAGAGTAGGGTTATGAGTGTGAAGCGTTAACTCGTATAGACACAAACTGTTCACCTTTAACCCTTTAACCGCCAAGGTCGGATTAATCCGACAAACATAATCGTGTCCATTTCGCCAGCGTCGTATATTCACGACCAAATACACCATCTCGTTTAATCTTTATTTTTTATTTAATTAATCTGTATTCTAAGAAAAATATGTTTGTATTAGGTAAAAAGTTAATTAAATAATAATTTATAATGTAATACACTTTATTCTTTTTAATTAGAAGCCCTAAAAACAATGTCAACAGTTCGATAAATTACTCTTATTATTTCTCGAAATTTGCATTAACCTACACCGCCAGCGACGGCAAAACCCGCCATTAGGGATGGGGCCTATGCCAAAGTTTAGTAATACATATAAAATAGTCCCAAAACAAATGCAGCAATTGTGAATAAAACGTATCTCTACAAATATTTGTGTTTTTCATTTAATTCCTTTGAAATTGAGTAAAGGGTATTGGTTAACTTTGTATGACCCTGGGGCTTGATTTTTTTTGTGAAATGTAAGCAACTACCATAGATGTTTCCCATCCCTAGCCCGTGCGTTTCGCATCTTAATTTGACAGTATGCTCAACGCCACGTGAATAGTAAAAATACTAATTAATAAATCGTCCAAATCTGTAAAAACTTTGTTTTATTTGTTTTAAAGAAAACCTGTATAAGTATGTATATCGTAATTTGTACTTTGGTGTTAACATGAACAGGTGTTACAGGTGTTAGTTAACATGAACAGGTGTTACAGGTGTTAACATGAACACATATCATTGTTACGAAATATCGATTTCCAAAAAGTGCACAGGGCACATCCCTTTTTTTGTAGGTATTTATTTAGACTTTACTGTGCCTGGCGTCAGGGGCCGGATAACTGATACGAAGGCCGGCGGTTAAAGGGTTAAACGCTTAACTCTTTTGTAAATACGAGGCTAACATAGTGATAAAATGTGTACAAGTGAAACTATGCAAATTTAAAAGCTAAAGTAACTGAAAATAGACGTTTCGAAACCGGAAGTTCAGCCCGGTCGACACTTCCGTTTACCAAGGTTGGAGCTAGGCAACGCTGCAAGCTAAATTGAAACTTACCTTTTATTACATAGAGTTTAATATAGCTTGACGTTGTCATTCTTGGCTGTAAGGGGTTGCTTTAAAATATTTTTAAAAACTACAAAATTGGTGTATTCAACTTTTTTACAGACCTTAAAATAGTGGTTCTATGTTCGACTGATATGTGTTCTTAATGTATGTTACCGGATTTTTCTGCTAATTGTAGGCCGATTTAAAAAAAATATTAGATCGTGTGGGTCCCAGAAATAGAGAGTAAAACGTTCGTGCGGATGGTCATGGAACGGTGACTTAAATTTAAACTGAAGGCAGTTTTGTGTTTTGCAATCAGGATGGATGGATTGGATCTTTAAAACGCAGGTACTTGTAGATACGTACCGAATCAAACTAGTCAATTACAATCCAGTTACAAACCTTTCACTACCACCAATAAAAAGACAAATAAGTTAGTAAAAAAATCATTTTAAAAAGCTTTTATTATTTTTGTATTGTCCGCAGCATACCCTTTCATTTGATATTCAAATTGTGGGAGTGCATAAAAAATTACTGGCTATCTTGGGCCGGTTGGCATAATGTTGGTTTTAGAATAACATCACTTACGCCGGAAATTAATGACTCTAAAAACATTGACCGATCTTAAGATTATAATCTGAAGATCGATTCACCGGCTTAGAGAAATGATAAAACTTCCGGCGTTATCATGACGTATTGACATCCAAACTAAACGAGTACGGAACATTTCAATGACATTTGAACATTTCATTGACCTGCAAGATTTGACCCGATCATACATGACATACAAACTTTGCAAGTTATACAATTGGTAAATAAAAGCTTTCAAAAGTATACAATAAATAAAAGCTTTTAAAAGAAAAGTAATTGTCAAAATCGATTACAACCCGATAGCTGTAAAACTCCCCAAGAAAAAGATTGGTTATTAATACTCGTAACTCCAATTTCAAAATATTGAATCCAAACGATTGCTGGCTTCGTTCGTAAAATTTTAATTTATTAGAGGAAAAATCAAATTACTGTTCGTTCTTTCTTTTTACATTTTCGCTTATTAGTTCACTCTCATTGTCGATTCAACGATCGAAATTAGGTTAAGAGATACTTAATACCTATTTCAATTTCTGTACCTATAATAAAAACGACGAACGTCTGTTTCACAATATAAAAAGTTCGCACAGAATAAAATACTAGAATTGCAAAAAAATTCAAATTCAGAGGTCAATATTTTTTACAATTTTTGTCTGTCTGTTCGTTCCGGCTTATCTCTGGAACGACTGGACCGATTTTGACGAGACTTTTACTGGCAGATAGCTGATGTAATAAGGAGTAACTTAGGCTCCTTTTATTTTAGAATTCCACGCGGAAAATTTCGCGGGCACAGCTAGTATAGAATATTCTCTGTCAGTAATTCCTGGCAGAGAGAACAGACTTCTGCTGGCTATCGTCGGTCCACAACTGACCATATGGCCAGCAATATCAGTAATATACACCCACTAGCAATACTAGACTATGACGTATCTAGACGACATTAACGAACCGCGAGATAGAAAGACCTGGAACGACGTCATAAAACAACCGACCGCGTAATTTGTTTCTTTTTATTGTTCCTTTAACCGCCGACCGATGGATGGAGATTGGAGATACTAAAGTTAATAACTTAATACTACCGAAAGCTGACGAAATATAGGTATTACTAGCTGTGCTAGCGACTGTCGTAAGTCTTAAAGTCTATTCTATTAGGCACACTACAGATTGTCGCGATATTTGACTTTTAAGCCTTTTTTGACTTTTTATCACCGGTAAGACACGACGTTGCCGCGATACGAGTGTAAATGGTCATACAGAATCAGGCATCAAAATCAGGCAGGGATCTTGGACTACGATCTACGATAATCTTAAGGCCATGCGCGTGTGGCGGAGTATACCATAGAGATATTATAGTAGCAGAGAAACCAGGCTTCCAACTGTCCTGCGGTTAAACAGAGAGAGAATATTGCCGTACCTTCTCTTCTCGCGCATTCGCAATTAGCTAGAAACAATTTTAGGTATTGAAAGTGTTTAATGCGCATGCGTGATGCGCGCGAATGCACTAAGTTCTTTAATGCGCACGCGTTAGTAGAGACACAGATAGGGTACCACAATCTTATATCTCGTTCTTTATTTCCACTTACAGGCAGCCGTATGTCTCCCGGGCTCCACTATAATATCTCTATGAGTAAACCGCAAGCCTTTCTCTTTTAGGGGTCCGTCCGTGACCAATCTTCATCTCAGCGAGAGTGGGTGGTCTTTATGGACGTTTCGAGAATGCCATGCAGGTTTGCAGCGATTCTCCTTTATGATTGAGATGACGAAACTCTCACCCACACACTGCCAGTGAGGGTTGATAGCCCTGTGGCTAATAAGGCTTTTACTGTTAGACTTATTATATCCATTTTAATTATGCGCCGAAGCACAGAGGCTTCAGCCCAAACGAGTGATCCGACATTAAAATAACTTTTCACTCATAGCCCCCCAGGATTCCCTGTGTCGTGGGTGCCATGGACACACACAAGACAAGAACACAACACACTCAGACCAGAAACTGAAATTCAAATTCGTCGCTCAAATCTCTGCTCTGCTGGTAATCGAACCCAGCACCCTCCACGCAGCGCACCGGTGTCATTTAAAATAATGTTTGCTTAAATTCCAAAAACGCAGAGGCATTTGCGCGCGTTGTACGAAAAAAGTACACAAATGCTAATAGCGAAATGCTTAAGTGGTGTACTACATATGCCAAAACCCGCAATATTTATGAGTGTTCGAGATAATAAAACATTTTGTATACCGCCGAGCCTGCGACTCAGCTCGTTGCGAAAATCATAAAGTAATCCACAGTCAGCGACGCTCAAACTTTATACGCTTTTTATGGACAACACTGTAAAAAACAAAATAAAATTGAGCTTCACTCTCTGTATTGTATATCCAGTGTAAAGGGACAAAACAAATGCATTTGTTAGTACAACAAGGCGACTAACACACTGCAACGTAGCGCGGGAATGCGTCATCTAGCGTTGTATGTAAGTATTTCCATTAGAAAACACCCACAGTCCAACACACAGAAAACGCATTTATTTTTTGGACATTTCTTTTTTATTTTTCAATAATTTGGCATTAAAAATACATACAACCCTAAATTCACCCTTCTATCACCAACCCCTATTTTTTAATAGTCATTTTAGTAATTTAATAATTTTTCATTTATTTCATAAAATTAATTTATAAGTTATCGAGCGGGATGAGCGGAATAATAGTAACACTGTGTAACTATGATAGTTATATGTAATTAAGTTGAAATTGAGAAAAAATAGAGAGAAAATTTCGGGGAAAAAACTCAAATTATTTTCTTATTTTGCCGTCAAACGCACTCTAGGCAGTGTAACTATGATAGTTATATGTATTTTAGTTGAAATTGAGAAAAAATAAGAGAAAAATGTTCGGGGAAAAAACTCAAATTATTTTCTTATTTCGCCGACAAACTCATTCTAGGCAGTGTAACTATTATAGATATATGTATTTAAGTTGAAATTGAGAAAAAATAGAGAGAAAATTTCGGGGAAAAAACTCAAATTATTTTCTTATTTTGCCGTCAAACGCACTCTAGGCAGTGTAACTATGATAGTTATATGTACTCGTATTTTAGTTGAAATTGAGAAAAAATATATTTATGTATTTTAAGTGAAATTGAGGAAAAATAAGAGAAACTTTTTCGGGGAAAAAACTCAAATAATTTTCTGATTTCGCCGTCAAACGCACTTTAGGCAGTGTAACTGTGATAGTTATATGTATTTTAAGTAAAATTGAGGAAAAATAAGAGAAACTTTTTCGGGGAAAATACTCAAATTATTTTCTTATTTCGACGTCAAACTCATTCTAGGCAGTGTAACTATGATAGTAATATGTATTTAAGTTGAAATTGAGAAAAAATAGAGAGAAAATTTCGGGGCAAAAACTCAAATTATTTCTTATTTTGCCGTCAAACGCACTCTAGGCTGTGTAACTATGATAGTTATATGTATTTTAGTTGAAATTGAGAAAAAATAAGAGAAGAATGTTCGGGGAAAAAACTCAAATTATTTTCTTATTTCGCCGTCAAACGCACTCTAGGCAGTGTAACTATGATAGTTATATGTATTTTAAGTGAAATTGAGGAAAAATAAGAGAAACTTTTTCGAGGAAAAAACTCAAATAATTTTCTGATTTCGCCGTCAAACGCACATTAGGCAGTGTAACTGTGATAGTTAAATGCATTTTAAGTGAAATTGAGGAAAAATAAGAGAAACTTTTCGGGGAAAAAACTCAAATAATTTTCTGATTTCGCCGTCAAACGCACTGTAGGCAGTGTAACTATGATAGTTATATATGTATTTTAGTTGAAATTTAGAAAAAATAAGAGAATTTTTTACGGGGAAAATACTCAAATTATTTTCTTATTTCCCTGTCAAACTCACTCTAGGCAGTGTAACTATGATAGTTATATGTATTTTAGTTGAAATTGAGAAAAAATAAGAAATACTTTTTCGGGGAAAATCTCAAATAATTTTCTTATTTCGCCGTCAAACGCACACTAGGCAGTGTAACTATGATAGTTGTATGTATTTAAAGTGAAATTGAGAAAAAATAAGAAACATTTTCGGGGAAAAAATTCAAATTATTTTCTTACGCGTATTTCGCCGTCAAACGCACTCACTCTAAGCAGTGTAAGTTAGTTAATATAATAATTTGGCAAAACAACGTTTGCGGGGTCAGCTTGTATATATTAATATAATCATCCGTGCGTATACAAATTTCTGTGAAACTCATACTCGAAGCTTCATCTATAAATATCTGTTAGACAAGCTATTAGCTAAGTAAATTTCCTATGTACACAGGATCCATTTCGTCTACTTGACGAACGTTGCTTTCCTCTATATTGACCATAATATAATATTATTGATATATTATGTATAAGATACCTACCTAATAATTTCCACATCGAGGGCGTGACTCGTCATAGCAATTATGATGTACAATCGATAAGCTCCCTCGGGATGAGCGCTCAGCAGCGATTGTATAAATACGGGGCATCAGCTGGCTGCGTGTAAGCGATCGAGGGTTGTCGCGCCTCCACGCTTTATAATTTTGCCGAGACGTGGTCCTTTACTGTGAGACTAATCCACAATCTCAGGCTCGCTCAGAGGGCATAGCTCTCAAAGTTTGCAAATAATAGTGGCGTTCTCCTGTTAAAACAGTGTGTTCTTCATGTCTTGTGTTTCTGTTATGGCGACCGGGAATAGGTATTATCTTTGTGGTCGAACGTCTTAGTGCTCAGGAATAGCGAATCATCCACCAGCATTCGAGTTAGTCGTAGGTCAACTTAGTCGCACGCAGTGTGAGCGCTCCCATAATATTTCAAAGCTCGGGGTTGTTAGTGCGTGAACGCAAACTATACCTACGCACGAATTTAATTCCTACGAAATCGCGTCCAGACTGAGCGCGGCCTAAAGAAGAAACATCAGAATCGAACGTTTCAACTCTACGTCGTTCACAGAATGTACACAAAGCTCTTCTGAGTGTATGCCGAGTTAGTGAGATTTGTTGCACGGATTCATAAATCTAGACATTAATCGCATTATATCGCATTCGGTTTTTCGCAATTCTTATAAGTATACAGTGTGTTTGGCTACTAGCGATAGTAGCGATAAAATAGGCCAAATTTCATCGACAAAACACCCCCGCATTAAAGTTAGCCCCCTCCTTTTGAAATGGCAGCCAAAATGCATTATTATTCATTGATATTTAATATTACTAGCTATGGATAAAAAAGAAAATTGTGTTAATTCACATATTACAATGTCGTAAAAAGGTACTGATTTCAATAAAAAAATTGATTGGTTTTTTAACCTGCGCTAACATATAAGATACTTTTTATCCCTTAGGATACTTTTTATCAATGCCTGGGTCAACATCGATTACTTCGAACAATCATCCGTCATGACCCAGTGCGAGGAAATGCTACTCGGTAGTATTGGAAATAACAAGCGTTGATTGGATTGCAGGAAACTTCATTTCTATCCCTCGATACTGCAAATGTTACTGCAACCTACTTTTAGGCTAATCTATAGAAATGAATAAAATTGGAGTGTCTGTCTGCAATATAAAAATAACCGCTTTTTATTAAATGCATACAAGGTACATGTACCAAAATAACATTTTTTACAATTTTCGTCTGTATGTCTGTTTGTTTCGGCTAATCTCTGGAACGGCTGGACCGATTTTGACGGGATTTTCACTGGCAGATAGCTGATGTAATAATGAGTAACTTAGACTTTTTTTAGAATTATAATATATTTTATAGTTAGATAGTTAAATGTCACAGGGACGAAGTCGCGGGCACAGCTAGTCTGAAATAATAAAGCTATATTATACAACCTACGAACTTATGAAGGGATGTAAACGATAAAAGCTCGAATTCATTTAAATATAAATTACTTTTATTAATACTAACACTTGCTAACTATTCACTTTGAAACTTCGGCTCCGTAAGATCTGAATTTATTCCACTCTGTAATTCTAGGCATTCGAGATGGATTTATTACTTTTGGATCAATTTACATTCTTTCAAGTACTAGCTTTTTAAGCCGGATTTTGACCTTTATACTGGTATCTAACCGCGCTTAGTTTAGACGCGATTTCGTACGAATTCGTACGAACAATTCCGACCGTAGAAATATTATGGGAGCGCCCACACTGCGTGCGGGTTAGTCGTACGACCACTAAGTCGCGCGCATAGTGAACGCTCCCATAGTATTTCTAAGGTCGGGATTGTTCGTGCGGGAACGTGCGTATACGTACGAGTTGAATACGAACGAAATCGCGTCCAAACTGAGGGCGGCCTAATCAGATACTGTAATACGAAATCTTATAATAGATGTCATTTGTCTTTAACCATGCTACATTTAAAGCGACACAACACCGAATAATTGAACACATAACAACACTGTGACGACACTGAAAAAATCACATTACAAAGATTCGTTACAACACAAACATAACAAGAAAGTATTGAACATATTTTAACATACAGTAAAATACATTAACAGCATTAAAGATCAAAATAGCAAACAAACATTTCATGTTAAATGATTATCGTATCATCCGATCTAGAATAGAGTCCGTTTTTGGTTATTTAAAGACTAGGCTTGCGTTGGTGGACTTATAATCATTTTTTTTACAATTGTCCTATTTTGTAAACAATCTTAGCATCTTCGTTTTATTTTGATATGCGATTTTTAAAATAAAAATAACGCAGATACAAAAAGTTTAAGAAATAAAAAATGTCTAAGAGCTAAAATTCGAGAAGGAACTTGCAAACAAAACAAGGTAAGCCAGAAGTGCACAGCTTGCGAAAGCTTCCGCGAAATCAAAGCGTGCTAGTGCTATTATAAAGAGAATACGATACATACATTTCGCACGTACTGATCAAATGTCCTCACCGCTGTCCTGCCGAGGAGCAGCGCGTCCATCTCGCTCTCCGGCACCGGGACCACCGCCACCGTCGGCGCCGGACCACCCTTCAGCGGCACATTCATTTTGACACCTACCACTCACACCCTAAGGTTCAAAATCTCTTGTTCCTATCACAGTAGCGTCATTACAGTTACTGCAATTTCATTCATTTTCTCACATATCACTCACACCCTAAAGTTCAAAATCTCTTGTTCTTATCTCAGTGAAGTCATATTCTGCGACAGTTACTGTAATTTCAGTATTGATGATAGTTTTTTGTTTGATCTCTCCCTCGCATTGTATGCTATTGAGGATTTATTTTGTTTAAGTTCGTTCCTTAATGTTCACAATTCCATTATTTCTCAATTTCACTTCGCGTTCTTTAGTTTTATCACACACTTAAAGCTTTCATACTTCTACATCTATTTTTAATTCTTCATCGTCTGAAGTCTAGAGTCAACTATTTAACCGTTCAAGATAATTGTAATGTTTCTTAAAAAGTTATAACTACATTTATTTGTCACAAAATAAGATCAAAACTGTAAAGTGCATAAGAATTATAGTTGGGTCACTTCACATAACTTCAGATAGTTCAATCAAAGTTTCAAGAAAGACTCAACTTTGATGCAGTTTGAAACTGGGAATGAAACTTATATTCTTTGCTTTCCACTCAAACTTCTGGATGCGGAATTCTTAAATGAATTGATTTAAGAAAGTTTGGATCATTGATATGCTTATTTCTATCTTATTCAAACACTTTTATTGGATAACGCTACAAAGTTTGAAAATATCTGAGTACACGGTGTTTAAAAATAGAATCATTTACTTTTTATTCTTTGTAGTTATAGTTATTGTTGAATCGTTGCTTTTTATTGCTGTTGGTACGATTGTATCGGGGTATTCTGGTCTCAACGGCTTAAGATATATATCTTCAAAATAGATGTGCCGGTTCAATAAATCTTTCTTTCTTATCTCCTCGCGTTTCCAAACCTTCCTCGTTGTTCCCTCTTCAGTCTTCACTTGTCTGTCTTTTTAATTTATTTTCGTCAGTATCGATACGAAAAGAAATTTGTTTTGGACCTTTGTTTCTGATATATTCTAAAAATACGTTACACCGTGGAATTGTTTGATATAATGACAAAAGCTTGAAGCAGTCGCTCACCACGATTCTACTCGTACATTGTTATTGCAATTGGACCAAATTAGGCTTCTTGTTTATTTAATCCACGTCAGTAACCAGGGTCGAGTCTCCTCTCACAATGAGAGGAATGTAGGCCTTAGTCCATCACGCTGGCCTACTGCGGGTTGATGGACTTCACATACCTTTGAAAAAATTTGTTTTTTGTGAAATCTCATGCATGCAGGTTTCCTCGCGATGTTTTCCTTCACCGTAACAGCAAGTGATATTTAATTTTATAAAGCGCACATAACTTTTTTACAAAGTCATTTGTGCGTGCCACTGGGATTCGAACCCAGACCCCTGGATTCAAGATCGAATTCTAAGCCACTGGGCTATCACCGCCTCATAATTAAATCCCCATTTAAAACAAATTTTAGTTAAGCTCTACATTTTATAGGTACCACTTTTTTCGAAGTTTGTATTGTTTGGCGACATCGCAGTATAAAGAAATCCAGTGACTGATTGAATGCAAGGAAATAAAGTAATGAATGGACGCCTGAATGAACATAAGTTGAGTAAGTCTCGTCTCGGCCCTTTCATGTAGCCCTTTGTGTCATTATCGGTGGGTTTATGCCCCACGCGCACTGACTGGGAGACACCCGAATTACGAGTCAGTTTCGGAGGGAACATACGTCAGCTATAGCCCAGGATTTGGTCCGATAGTTTTCCTAGATAGTTTTCCGGGAATTTCCGTTTTCCTGGATAGTTTTGAAAATTGGTACCTATATACCTATATATATAGACTTTTTGTGCTCTCTGCGAATTTCAACTTTGCCACATCGTATTTTTGCACGTGCGCCATCTTGGAAATGTCACCTTGGAAAAACGGTCCCTAATAGCATTTTTCGACAATATCTCCTTTCCTACTCATTTCACGATAAAAACCCCAAAGACAAATTTAAGTTTGATCATTACCTACTACTTAACATTACTACGTAGGTGCCAGGCGGGTACGTAGTAACCCAAAAAATAGTAGGCCTAAAGTATGTAACAAAATTATTTCATACTTTTTTGATATCGGTTTAATTTTTTGTAAATATATTTTTTTCTTTTCCTAATTTGACTACCAAACATTGCGCAAAGACCCTTCGAGAGTATTTTGAGCCCGACCTTCGAGTCATCGGACTCTTAGGGGATCGCAGATACGTGCCAGAGCGTGTAATCTTACGAGATGTAGTAGGTACTAATTGTAAGGATATCCTTCTGGCAACGACTACATAGCCAAATAGACGGCTCATGCTAGCAAAGGCTTTCAGACAACACATTAAACTTATAAGTCTCAACCACAGGATAAAGAGACAACCTGTAATAGGAAAGCAATCTTATCTGAGGTTGTATGGTTCTTTGCTACTCGTGAGGACTAAGATATTCGCTAAATAATGTATCCCCGACCACCATTCATATGCAGCCGAAACACAAGACATAAAGAACATGCTGTTTTACGACCGGTTAAGAGGCTGGCGGTAAGATACGAGTACCTCCCCGAGCGAGCTGCTATGCTCTACCACGTAAACAAATTAACATGTCAATGTTGAGCTATTCCTCTCTCTTTCTCTCTACGGAGAACGGCATCGGAGAGGAAATTGATGACCTAAATCTAGGAACTAATTTGATCGCCTTGACACGCTTGCAAATGCTTGCAGAAGGACATTCCACTCAGTCTCCGAGTGTACCTACCGCTCTCATTGAAATATTAACGCTGAGTGTACAGGTATAATTAAAGGTTACAGGGTAATCAGGGTTTTGGATGTCGGAAGTAATTTTGAGGGGATATTTTGAGGAGGAGCTTATCAGATAGGATTTAGATATTTATAATCTTGATATTTTTTTTCTATCTTCAATTGCTCTCCACGGACTCTAAGTCCGTGCCTTTTTATCACATTATTACGTACCTATCTGCTTTTCTTATACAGGGTGATTTGTTATGTAACGTAGGTATTCCCGCTAACGCCGTGTAGATAAGCTCAAAAGCAATCATTTAACCACTTCATAAAAACCACTTGATAAGATTGGATTTTTTAATTATTTTGAAGTAGCTGACATTTGTAGCTTCAATAATAATTCGCAAAGTGCATAAAATCTTCAACAGGTTTGATATTAAAGCCCTAGAAGTAAAGATTTCAGATTTTTTTACTATCTTTCATACAAATAACTGCTGTTTATTAAAAAAAGGTCTAATAAATTAAACGTGCAAAATCCGTTAAATACTTTCTGGAGCAAATGTGTAAAAAATATATTTTACACATTTGCTCCAGAAAAAGTTCCATGTCCGATTTTGGACCGGTGTCTCCTTGGAACGCCCGGGCGTTCCTTCAGGGTTTCTGCTATGACTATCTCGTCTCTGTGGCTGGTAGCAGCAGCCAGGTTGTAGTCCTCAATAAATAAATACTTAAATAAATATTGTGGGACAACTCACACATGGGTTTCTGATCCTAAAGTAAGCTGTGAGCTTGTGTTATGGTAATCAGATAGCTGATAAACCTACATAAACATATATTTTGAAACACATAATTATATAGATAATTTACACCCAGACACAGAACAAACTTGTGCTCATCACACAAATACTTGAATCGAACCCACGACCTCCGGCGGAGTAGTTAGGGTCGCTGACCACTATAACAACAGGCCAGTCAAGGTGCCAGCTGTTTTTGCCTCTACAGTATATTTTATGATAATCTTTTGGTTTTATAATAATCTTTGACGTGTGTCAGTGGGTCCCATTGACCACGAGGTATGCATGGTCATTTGATGGGAACTCACTCGTTAACAAAAAAAAAGCTCCCATTAAATTTTCACATTCGTCCACTCATTCTGATCCAATTCGTGTAGAAAAATTTTCACAATTCACAATTATTTTAAAATGTAACTTCCATAAAAGTTTCTGAAAGTACGTACTCTACTTTCAAAATTTTGCTCAACTCCCCCGCAACCCGCATAAGGCCTTCACGCTGAGGTCATTAGGTAATGGGGGTTGATGGACTTCACGTGTCTTTGAGGACATTAAACAATGGAGAATTCTCAATAAACTATGGAGGTTTCCTTATAATGTCTTCCTTCACCGTTACAGCAGGTGATTATTTTTAAAAGCGCACATTTTTATTGACTGACATTATGACATGAGATGACAAGCGTCTGGAATTCGAACCCGGACCCCTCAGATAAGAGGCCGAATTCTAAGCCGCGGGCTAACACCGATGTTCCGCCAATATTACCCAAGAATTTCGAGCAAGGAAGTTAAGAAAAACGATAGACATTGTAACTTTTAATCTTGCAAGAATCTCTTACAATATCTGGAGGCATTCCACAAGTATCGACTGCCCGAATGAAATAAAATTAAACTCTTATAATCAAACAATTTTCCAACTCAGATGGAACGAAATTTTCCCTTTAAACTTGCACAAATGAAGAGCGATGTTGTGATTCCAATAACAATAACAAGTCACCCAAACTCCAACTTACGAAGTACAAATAAACGTAAGAATCGAACAATTCCACGGCTAATAACTACGGATTGTATAACTATATAATTTCGTTAATAACTTTATAACTATATAACTAATGTTTATCTAAAATAGGTTGTATAATTTATAAAGATTCGCGGTCTCGCCAGGGGAGAGAGATACGGGCGTCCTCCCAACCGCCAACGCGGCACTGCCGCGCGTGTCGACTGTCGGCTATCCCGTTTATATTTCCCGCCGCTTTACGTACACTTACAACTTTTTGTATTTTTATTGTACTTAATAAATAAATAACGCTTCACTCATAGCCCCCACTAGGGTTCTTTACACAGACCAGACCGGTGTGATCGCCCCCATAGTATTTCTATGGTCGGGATCGTTCGTGCGTGAACGCACGTATATGTACGAGTTGAATCAGTACGAAATCGCGTCCACACTGAGCGCGGCCTAAAGCCTCGGGGTGGGCATTGACAACATTTTAGAGAACTTTCAGGCATGCAAGATTCCTCGCGATGTTTTTCTTCACCGTTAGTTAAAGCTTTCTTAAAAAAATATATTTTTTTTTAAATAAGTCATTGACGGACCACTGGGATTAGAACCCGGACCCCTCGAGTAAGAGATCAGATTCTTAACCACTGGACGATCACTGTTTTTACTTTATTGCTTTTTTGCCGCTCATTTACAATGAAAATAAAAAAAGAAGCTGGTGAATATTCCCTTCTGTAGTTCCACGCACACAATAGTTAAAGAACGAATTAATTTACGAAACTCGAAAAAAGAGCTAGAATAATGCTGTACAAATATTTTTTGCTGCCATTCTATTTTAATTTAATTTTTAAATATATTCAGTAACTCAAAAACCACTTATTTTTTATAAAGCAATTTTTGTATGCAACATGCAACTAACCCGGCAACTAACTTGTAATAAAAAGAATTCAATGCCATCTAGTGCCAAGTAGCATAATCTGTTGCTATCACAGCGCTCCCTTTCAAGCGGAAAAACAAGGAACTAAGACGTTCCTAATTTATACTAAACTTTCTTTGAAATAATAAAACTAGCGTGTTTATATTAAAATAAATTAGTCCTTTGCTTATTTGTATCACATAAAATAGTTGTATCTTTTATCTCAATTACCTGCCTGTCAACAGATATAGATAAAGTTTGCCTTTTATAATTTTATCGTTTTAAAAAACAAAATCATTCTCATTTTTCACTTGGTTCTATACTCGGGACTTAGTAGATTGTTAAAAAATAGCGGAAAAAAACTATAACTGACCAGGTGGAGTGAATGTTACTTCCAATATTTTACGGAGACAAACAAGGTGTGTAGGAATATAGGTAGAGAAAATAAAAGAAATTCAATTTTCCATTATTTATTTCATTTTGCAAAAATAGTTAAATGCTTTACAATACATTGTAATAAAGGAATAATACTATGATTTATAATAATATGTTTTACAATATAAATTTATCAAAGCAGAAAAAAAAATTACATTTATTAAGATCACTTCAGATTCAGTGTTAATGATCCACTCTTCTCTATGGCAACCATCAGGGTTTATAAACCTCTACCACTTTCTTTAACCCATTAATGACCCACTACAGCGCACATACTTTTTTCAATAAGTCATAGGTGCGTGGCAATGGGATTTGAACCCGGACCTTTCGAGTAAAAGGCCGAATTTTAAGCCACTGGATTGTACAGTATCCCCTACAACATATCACACAAAATATAAATTATGACACCATAATAATATTCTTATATCGTTTTACAATTGTTTGACAATATTTATAAAATTGTTTTACTATAAAAAAATTGTACTTACAAAATTGACAAGAATTCCCAGTCAAAGAATACATATTAGAAAAATACTTAAGGACATTTTATATCCGATACAGTCTTATACATTTAAAAAATGGCACTTTGTGCTTTAAATAACATTGAAATTCAATCAATAAATGCATTAAAATCATCATTAGGGTCTGTCATGTATTCAACCCAATAGATTACAATAAATGTATGTTCTTCTGTCCACAATTTCTGGAGTAATCATTAGTTATTCGCCAATATAACAGTCTTCATAGCTTGTAAAAGAATACGAGATATTTCATTATGTTTTCCTTGTGTAGCTAAGTACACAGGGGTGCGGCCCTTCCCGTCTAACGCGAAGCAATCGGCTCCGTTCTTCAGTAGAAGTTCAACAGCATCTTTGAAGCCATGCATCGCTGCATAATGTAATGCAGTCAGCTGACTCTCTTCATTCCTGATGTCGACATCTGCACCGTTCTTCAACAGAACCTCCATCACTCGCGCGTAGCCCTCAGCGGCGGCGTGGTGCATGGCCGCCTTGTAATCATCGATGGAGTTCGCATGCGCTCCGCCATCGATAGCCTCTTGTACCGCCACAGGATCGTTCTTGTACACCGCTCGTACTAACTCCGGTAACGTATCGTTAATGTGAGATCTGTTCAACTTTCTTTCCTCGTATAAGATTTGTTTGTACTGCGGGATCAGCTGCAGATAATCTTTCCATCTCGCCGACGATTTCAACGCGACCACTGACGCCTCGTCCTCTGGCGCCAGCGTGTCGCTGTTCACTTTGTTGAAGTCGAAGCCGGAGTCGATCAACGCGCAGAGAGCGACTATGGCGCGTTCGTCCTCGAGCAGCACGAGCGCCTTGGAGACCAGCTCCGTGGGCAAGTCGTTAGCGTCCAGCGCATCGCCGACCACTTCGAGCAAGGGGCTGCCGTGCGTCAAAAGATTTCTCAAGCTGATTTCCGTGAGCAGTTTTTTGGATTTATTCACAATATCATTATCCTTTAAAATGTCCAATATATCAAATAAAAGAACCTCTAGTGCGACTCGAAAGGTCCTGTCCAACTTATAATGTTGAATTAATTGATTTTCTGTTTGATCTGCTACTAGTTCTTTTAAAAGAGTAACTCTTTTTCTTAGACATGTTGCAAGCATCGCATCTCTCTTGTTCCCCTTTGCTAAATTCTTCAACATATTTGCGGCTTTATCATTTAATTTTACTGACGAGACAAAATTTGCATAGTCCTTCATTGGAATAGGGATATCATTTTCAATGTTGTTTATCATATTATTAATTTTAGTAATTTTTTTAGCAATTTTCTGCCGTACACTCCTGAGACCCTTATTTTCATCTATTTGTAGCTGAGAAACAATTTGCTCTAATGTTTTCCTCAGATATATTTTTTCTTCAGCAACAAGAAAATTGGTCATTGATAAATTTCTTGTTAATTCTACTATTCCATTTAAATTAGGCATTACCGTTGCCACATTACACATAGTTCTATTAGTGGATTTTATGTTTAAATCAACTTTTATTTTATTTATATATTCCTTAACTACTGTCATTCCATTGACTAGATTAGTGTAATCTTCTTTGTGATTTTGAATGATCATTTTCGCTTCTTCTAATAAATCTTCATTAAAAATATCTGCATCAACAACAATAAATTCAATTAAATTCATTATAAAGTGCCAATAACTTTTGACTTTTACAAAAATTGGATTATCATCTCCAGCTGTGTCTGTTGACAGCATGGTCATGTTTACTAAAATCTCATCCATGTAATATGAAAGTATATCTTCATAGAATGGCAATTTCATTGTTATTTTCTTACGTATATTTACATTTGCTCTTGTACGTTTTGAGACAATTTCTGTGTAGGCAAATAAAAGATTAACAGATTCTTTTGTCAACAACTTAAAACGATCTAATAATTCCCAATCTTCTTTAGAGAATCCATTAAAAAGCAGTTCTAACACTTTTATCATGAAGGGGAAGAAACCACCCACAATCTCTGGCAGCTCGTTTCTTCTTTCACACATTATTGCTACAGAATTCCTGACTAATGCCTTCTCAATTAAAGGTTTGTGAATATACATGACCATATCAATTTTTTCTTTCAATAACAATAAATCTTCCCGAATTTTTTCGAATATATCCCTCCTACTTGTTTCAAGATCAATTCTTTTCAATAATTTTCCTTTCTTTGTATGACAAAGCATATTCCTCAAATGTTTTAAGTCATTTATAACTTTATCAGATATTTCTGCTTTTAAAGCAGCTTTTGTAGTATGTTTCAAATGAGCAGTCTCATCTGTAGATTTGAGGAATTCACCAACTATTTGTAATGTTCTTTCTATCAATAAAAATGCATATTTATCATTTTTTACATCTACCGAGTACAACTGACCTATGTATTGGGACATTCGCTTTAGTGAGTATTCATCTCTCAGCTCAGGTAACAACCTGAGACTGTTCATATCCTCATTAGGTAATTTAGATCCAGCCTTTATTATATTATCTTCTATATTAATATCCCCTAGTTCATCCTTAAAATCTTTAACTGCATTCTCAAAATCCCGTCTTTCTAGATAAATAATATACTTACTTACTGACCACATAATTTCATCATCGCTTATTGTTATTGAACAAGGAGCATTATTGTAAGTCGTTGCTATTTTCTTAGATTTAATTTTTTTCCGTCGAGGCAAATACAATCGCCAGTTACGAGTGACGTGATAATTAAATTGGTATAGTTTGTTTTCCAATTTCTGGTATGAGTCCGTGGGCATTCTTAATCGAAGTTTTAGCAAATGTAAGTTGTCTAAGATTAATAAACAGATGTTGGAATCTAATTTGCGAAAGTACACCATATAAGTATTGTAATAATCTGAGTTTCCCAGTACAGATTGGCCGCAGCTTTGTGTATCTGCCTGTACTTTCTTCTGATGTTCTTCATAAGCATCCAGTATTGTTAAAATTATTTTCCGCAACACATACGTCTCTTGTATTCTAATGATATTGTTTGGTTCATCGTCCCATCTGATGAGCTTAGATTTCAAAATGTTCAATTTTGTGTAAACATCTCTTTGGAAATCATTGAAGTCTATAAGACTCTGAACATTACATACCATAATATAGTCCATTTTTTGTTTCATCTCAATATATTCATGGTATTTACTAAAAGCATTGATCAGCAATGTGTTCAACTGGTTTAAATGCTCGACGTCCAGAGTGTCGTATTCCTTCCTGTGCCCCAGCCAGTGCACGTCGCCCGTCCAGTGGTCATACAGCATCTCCAGTATTGGGAAGTGATTAGCGCACATGGCCTTGTAGAAGGCCTCCTCTCTGTCCCGGAGCTGCCGGCCGGCGTCGCTGCTGGTGAGGTGCTGCAGGACGTGTGCCTGGTGCAGCAGGTAGCTCAGCAGGGGTTTCTTCTTGCGCTCACAAAGCAAACCGACTATATTGATGTGAGCGTTGCTGAAACTAGTCTGAAGCAAAGCTTTGTTTTTGATCTCATGTATTGTTTTGATAAGGTCTTTAAATTCATTTAGGTTTCCACTTTTAATTACTTTATTGATATTTGTTAGAATATAATTAATAAGCTTTTCATCTTTGGCATCCATTTTTCTAATATAGTTCAATATTTCGAGCTTTAAAATGAGGTGATTTTTGTTTACATTTGGTTTGTTTTACAATTATAATTATTGACAATTTGACACTGATTGAATTTGATTGTAAGTTGTCTATGGCCCATCTATGGCCATAAAAGTGTATCTATGGTTAAAGGACTTTCTTCACCTTGCTCACCATCTTCCTAAAAAATTGGGATGAACTAAATTAGATGAAATCTGTCAATCTATAGAGCTGTAATCTAGGAGGATTTATTGAATGTAGAGCGCATAACAGGATTTGAAGCGCTGGCACGCTTCATTATTTTTTTAATCCGATTTAAGGAAGTAGGTAATAAAGGTAAGTATAGTGTGAAGAGTACCACTTATTCAATTTTTAAGGCAATATGGCATATTGTGGAGAGCGCTTTATTTTTAAATCGCAAATTTAAATAAAAAGACACGCTAAGATTCTTTACCAAACAGGACAAGTTTAAAAAAATGGACTCTACAAAATGTCTTTAGCAAAATGGCCAATAAACCTGCATGGGATCACAAAAAACTTTATATTATCTTTGATTACTTGACATTGACATTTAATATGACATTGCATTGACTATATTGGCCATTGACATTCGCGTCAGGTCAGTAAAGATAAAGAAAATAAACCGCGCGAATGAATCGATCGAAAGCAAAGCAACCGAACTCCGATAAACAAAATAATATAGATAACATGACTAAACTAAGAAATCAAATCATGAGTCATGAGCTAGAGCATGAGTTAGAGTACTATGCTCTCAGAGAATTTATCAGGACATATGGCACGGCAGAGTTGGTTTCGACTATAAGACAACACCCTTGATTTAAATCTATCTTCGCTTATTAATATAAAAATGTGAATAGAAAGAAAATCACTATATTGGATTTATTTATGGTGAGAATAAGTCACAGTTAGTTAATTTTTAATTTTCTACAAACAGTTTTGTGTATTGTGTATTAGGTAAATGTTTTTATACAATCATATTTGATGTCTAGTTTAATATGAGTCTCAGGTGCTTAGGGAACCTTTTACCTAAATTTATAAATATTTCCCAATTTGATTTAAGGTTATGCAATTCTACTTCAAAGGACTAAAATGGTCACCACAAAATTTGTTTGGTGGCATACAGCACAGCATTTTAAGCAGTCACTGCAAACCCTGGGTTGCAAGGTGTTAAGGTGGGTTTACAGGGTGACTAAGATATTTGCTCCAAATGAAATAACTCCAGTGTGAAATTCCAGTGTGGGGATTCCACACAAAATACTAGACATTAAGAATAATTATGCTGCTTTAAAATGGATTCTTACATTAGGCAATTATTTGATATAAAGAAAATTGGATGCTGGTGTACTGGGTGTATTATTGACACATGATATATTAATGATAGTAGTATAGCTTCATAGCTTATGAAGCTATACTGTTAACAACCATACTGTGTAACAATTAAAAACATGTTTTTCTGACAGCTATTACCAACTAAAGCTAGGAATTGTTTATTTTACAGCAGATTATGAGAAGGAATTGAATTGCAGAATTGAAAGTGCTAGTCTTGCTAGTACCAGATGTCAAAATTTCAGCTATAGCTACAGTCAAACTTTACTACGAAAAGCGACTCTTTGGGTCCTTTGCGGGAGTTCTAATAGCAACTATTCTTTTGCCCATAAAAAGGTTTCGGCCGTACTTAGTCTTACAGCTCGATTCACCAGCAGAAATGGATGCTGAAGAGTGTGACATGATGAAAATCAACAATTTATTAACAAATATAAATGAAGTAATTAAAAGCGGAAACCTAAATGAATTTAAAGAACTTATCAAAACAATACATGAGATCAAAAACAAAGCTTTGCTTCAGACTAGTTTCAGCAACGCTCACATCAATATAGTCGGTTTGCTTTGTGAGCGCAAGAAGAAACCCCTGCTGAGCTACCTGCTGCACCAGGCACACGTCCTGCAGCACCTCACCAGCAGCGACGCCGGCCGGCAGCTCCGGGACAGAGAGGAGGCCTTCTACAAGGCCATGTGCGCTAATCACTTCCCAATACTGGAGATGCTGTATGACCACTGGACGGGCGACGTGCACTGGCTGGGGCACAGGAAGGAGTACGACACTCTGGACGTCGAGCATTTAAACCAGTTGAACATTTTACTAAAGAGTGCATATAATAAATATAAACAATATATCAAACTTAAACAAAAAGTTGACAGCGCAATGTACTCTAACATAAGGAGCCTCATCGCTTTCAGTGATTTTCAAAAAGATTTGTATACAAAACTAAATGATTTGAAATCAAAAATCACCACGTGGAGAGATGAGCCCCAAGATATTGTTAGAATAGAAGAAACATATGCTTTGCGAAATATTATCTTAACGATAATCGATGCGTATGAAAACCACCAGAAGATAGTGCATTGTTGTGTAGAGAATTATGATATCGACTTACAAATAATTGAGAAAACAAATTTCTACTTCATCTATGAAGTTTACTTCCGCAAATTGGATTCCAACATCTGTTTGTTGCTTTTAGACAATTTATATTTGCTGAAACAGAGACTAAAAATGCCCACAGATTTATACCAAATATTAGAAAATGAACTCTACCAATTCAATTATCACGTGACCACCAGATGGCGGTTGTATTTGCCTAAAAGAAAACTATTGCATTCACATAAGGTTGTTGCAAATTATGAAGACGTTTCATGCTCGGTCCTTGTAAATTATGATCGAAACAAATTTGATAAACACATATACACTATTTTTCTAATAAGAAGGGATTTCGAAGAATTCATTACTGATTTCAGAAATGAATTACGGAATAGAAATATTACAGATAATATTATAATGGCTGACACTAAAATGGCTAAAGATGACGTTAACAGCCTCTCATTCTCGCCTGAACTAAGAGACGACTACTCGCTCAAGAAAATGTCCCAGCATATTTCTCAGTTACATTCAGTAGATGTGAAAACTGATAAATATGCCTTTCTACTGATTGAAAGGACTTTGCAAATTGTCGGCGAGTTTCTCAAATGTGCAGATGAGTCGGTGCACCTGCAGCCGACGACCGCAGCGACGCTGCAGGCGGAAATATCTGTTGAAGTTGTAGAGGACATAAAATCATTGCGGGATATGCTTTGCCACGCTGAGAAAGCGAAACTACTAAAGATAATCGATCTCGAAACAAACAATGCAGACTTGTTTGAAACTATTCGAAAAGAATTATTGTTTGTAAAAACCAAAATCGACGCAGTGATAGATTACCATAAACCGTTTCTTGAAATGGCTTTGATATTGAAATCATTGGTTCTATTGGTTGAGAGACAAGAGCAGTTACCTGACCATTTAAACAGGGCATTGGAATCTGTATTTGACGTGATGGCTTCCTTGAAATCTCGCAGCTTAAAGCGTCTATTTGCCAAGGAATTATCCGCATTGATATGTATTTTAGGTTCGATAAATAGCGAGGCTGTTGATCTTTGGCTGGCCTTCCAACAACACTCGCGAATGTTGAAGAACTCGTTTGACTCTCTTCGTAAGCATGCCAGCTCAAAATTTCCGTTCTATCGAGATGTGATTACACATTATTTAGAAAAAATAACAGATCATATGATAGACATATCGACTAATCGACCTAACAGCGGTCAACTATTGAAATCTGTGGAAAAGTATTGGCTCTTTATACTGTGTTTAGTAGAATCTTTAAATGATGCATTGCATCCCTCTGATATTAACAGAAAATTGGAGTTAAGAGCTCAAAATATGTTAGTGCTCAAGAGCATGTATGATTTCAATAGTCTGAGCCATCACAAGTCCACTGTAATTGAGCATTTGGACAAAATGCAGGTGGAGTTTAACATTAATAGCAACGGAGCGACCCCGTCCATCCTCTATACTGGCTTCGAGGGCATCACTGAGCTCAGAGATCATTTGTTAAAAGCTAACTTCCTCACTACGGATGAAAAAAAATATTTAATTACTGCTCTACTTGAAATCGTTTCGGATTTAAACCAGGTAAATGATCAAAATATGGTTTTTATCGCACATACATTTCTCTCACTCAAATAAACATTCATTTAACTTCATACTGGGGACCAATTACAATACAAATTACCATTCAAAGTATCAAGTACTCAAACTTATGGTTGTGTGTATGTGTTTATGATGATTTTCATGTATTTCTAATGCATTTTATTTAAAAATATTAGAAGCGAAACATTGTCAGTACCCATTAATGACCCACTACAGGGTCGGGTCTCCACTCACAATGAGAGGGATGAAGGCTTTAGTCCACCATGCTGGCCTACTGCGGATTGGTGGACTTCACGTGCCTTTGAGAACATATTTTTTGTGAACTCAGGCATGCAGGTTTCCTCACGATGACTTCCTTCACCGTAACAGCAGGTGATATTTAACTTTTTTACAAAGCCATTGGTGCGTGCCGCTGGGATTCGAACCCGGACCCCTCGATTTGAGGTCGAATTCTAAGCCACTGGGCTATCACTGCTTTAATATAAACATTAATTGTGCCAAATTTCAAACGACTTGTTTGCTAGTGAGTAGTAAATTGTACCCGAAAATTTTCGCTTCACGTATTATTATATAAAATACTTTAGAGTTAATTTTTTATTGGCTAATTGACGAACTGAGTGGCGCAGTGGTTAAGATGCCCGCCGGTGCGCTGCGCGGAAGGTCCCGGGTTCGATTCCCAGCAGAGCAGGGATTTGAATGACGAGTTTAAATTTCTGTTTCTGGTCTGGGTGTGTTGTGTTCTCGTCTCGTGTGTGTCCATGGCGCCCACGACACAGGGAATCCTAGTGTGGGGCTGTGAGTGTGAAGCGTTATCTATTTATTCATTTATAAAATTTATATTGCAGAGACTCGGCAACGACAGAAAGAAAGCTATGAAAATTTACAAAATGATACATAACATTAGGAAGGATATCCCCATCACGCTGACACAATACAGGAGTCTCGTCGCATCGACGGCGTTAGACGACCGAGGGAGGGACATGCTGAAGAACCTGGCGATGGGCAACAAGAGAGACCCGCTGCTGGCCACTTGCTTACGAAGGAGAGTCTGCTCGCTGCGCGAACTGGTCACGGATCAGTCCAAAAACCGACTCGTCCAACAGTACAACTCGGATAAGACCTTTCGTGCCGTATTAGAAGGTGTGCTGTTCGACATATTCGATATTTTGAAGGACATCAAAACACTCGTGAGGAAATCTAACAGACTGTTCACGGAAATCAGCTTGAGAAATCTTTTGACGCACGGCAGCGCCTTGCTCGAAGTGGTCGGCGACGCGCTGGACGCCAACGACTTGCCCACGGAGCTGGTCTCCAAGGCGCTCGTGCTGCTCGAGGACGAACGCGCCATAGTCGCTCTCTGCGCGTTGATCGACTCCGGCTTCGACTTCAACAAAGTGAACGGCGACGCGCTGGCGCCAGAGGACGAGGCGTCGGTGGTCGCGTTGAAATCGTCACCGCGCTGGAAGGGTTACCTGCAGCTGATCCCGCAGTACAAACGAATCTTATACGAGGAACGAAAGTCGAACAGATCTCACATTAACGATACGTCACCGGAGTTAGTACGAGCGGTGTACGAGAACGACCCTGTGGCGGTGCAAGCGGCCATCGATGGCGGAGCGCACGCGAACTCCATCGACGACCACAAGGCGGCCATGCACCACGCCGCCGCCGAGGGCTGCGCGCGAGTGATGGAGGTTCTGTTGAGGAACGGTGCAGACGTCGACATCAGGAACGAAGAGAGTCAGCTGACCGCGTTACATTATGCAGCGATGCATGGCTTCAAAGATGCTGTTGAACTTCTACTGAAGAACGGAGCCGATTGCTTCGCGTTAGACGGGAAGGGCCGCACCCCTGTGTACTTAGCTACACAACGTAAACATAATGAAATATCTCGTATTCTTTTACAAGCTATGAAAAAGGTACAAGGATTCGGAATAGCTTAATCGATACAATATGTACAACAAGACAAAACCAAAATAAAAGTATACAAAAAGGCTATCACTTGTAGTAACAGAAAGAAGTAGGGGGAATGGGGGTGAATGTGTATGCGACACAATATTTATAAATACTACTATGCAATACTATAACCAGATTACACAATACTTAAAAAAATTCCAAATCAATACATGATTATTATATATTGATTTATTTAACGCTGCAATAATTGTAACGTAGAAATATCTTCTTCTAGTCTGTAATAAAATTAATTGCATTTAATATTTTCACCCTATGATTATTAAGATATGTACGTCTCGCAGGGTTATTTGTATTTTAAGTGAGCAAGGAGTCTTTGAGAATAATTTTAAGTCACAATGTTTATAATAATTATGATACACGGTACATATCGTATAAGGCATAAGATGTCATCAATATTATTTTCTGCTGAACTTTTTTGGTGTAATAGAATAAGAATTTAGTGTTAAACAATTTTTTATTTATGTTTTCAATTTTTTATATTAATTAAATATTAAAAACATAATAGGCTTTTATAAAGAAGTAACATATTTTAGTCCTTGTTAGTCGTTACAGAGAGAAAAGAATATTTTGAATTCGCTACTCACCGATAGATGGCGCGCATACTGAGAAAATATTCTATTTATCAAGGTACTAAACTATGTTGAGCACTAGCTACGGATAAGGATAGTTGCCAAGTCATCAATATTTGGATGTTGATAATTATGATACAATGTATTGCGCTAGCCCATCGTCTCCTCGCCACCAGTCGTAAAGCAGTGCGTGCGTCGGCGGCCGGTGTGGTTGCCGGGGATACTTTCTATGAGGCGAACGTCTACGTCCTCGTGAGTAGCAATGCGCTCACACACAGATTAAATTGGATTTCTGTCCTATTTGAGGTAATGTGGGTGTCTGTCTATGGCACTTTGCTAGTGAGTGTTGAACAAAAAGTAACCTGCATCATTAGTTTGTCTCTCACAATGAAAATAATGTAGAACTTAGTCCGCCACGCTGGCCTAATGCGGGTAATTGACTTTTAAGAACATTAGGAAAACTATCAGGCATATCACTCACGACGTTTACACGGTTACAGCAGGTGATATAAAATTATAAAGTCACATTTTTGAGGAAGTCATTGGTCATTGGTGTATGCCATTGTGAATGAACCTGAACCTTTTGAGTTAGAGGCTCATCCACTGGGCTATCACGGCTCGACACTTAACCTTATGTCATAAATTACTCACTTACCTTCAGTAACATTGCTTTCAGGGACCGAGGACTCATTATTACAGTGAACGAAATAAAATTTTACGACACGTTTTCGAAGAATAAAATTTTTACGCCTTCTTTTATAGGACGGCGAGAGAATAAGTACGTGCTGTACTTAAATATAATATAAGAAGCTTATTTCCAACGCGATGACGCCATTATAAGAAAAAATTTAAAATTAGTAATAAAAACGTACAATGTAGCGTAGGTACCGTACCATCCGCAAAAAATTGAAAAAAAAGGCGTTGAAGTATTGAAGTATTTCTCAGGCATTTTACATGGCCCGGGTGAACCTTACGTAACCAAAGAGTCGCCAGGGAAAAGTATCTAAGTTTCTGGAATTCATCTTTGTTTAAACATTTTTTTTTAAATACTGTGGGCTAGATTTTTAGATAGTAAATACAGCTTTTTAGCAGAATTACATTTTGAAATTAGTTGTGAATGGTGGAAGATTCCCCATTAACTGTAGGTTAGGTACTCACCTCGGCAGTGAGTCTGTTGGATCCCTTGTTCTTGCCGTGCTCCGGCGAGTGTCGCAGCGTCTTGGCATCTATCTGCACGTTGGTCTGCATCGTGCTTCAGTCTGTGTATGTCATAGTCCTACACTACATCCATGGTTTTTGAAAAGCATTCATGAAAATATTCTATTAAGTTAATATAATATAAAGTTCACAGTTACATGTGTTCACAAACTCACTTTTAGTTCACAATTACATGTTACAAATGTACTGAAAGTTACAGCAGCACCTTCTTGTGCGCAGTTTTTTAATTGATAAAATGAAAACAATTGTGAATATTTAAATAGGTAAAAACTTAAAAGGTTTATAAGCTAGTAATAATGTCAATGAACAAATATCTATCTAAAATATTCATAATTCCTAACTAAATACGTTTGCAATTTGTCATTGAGAATGGCGCTTTCGCAGAGTTTAATACCTGAAACAAGGAAGTTTATAATTATTTTATGTTTATTGAAGGAATGTTAGTCAGGTGAATTGATTTTGGTCTTTTATTATGGTTCTCAAAAGGAGTGCGAAACTTAAAGAAATAGTTTCGCTATTCGGTTCTAGATGGCGCTGTAATAGAGGAGCTACGCGCCCCTTACCATTGTTTAAAGGCTTTAAATTATTTACGCGAAAATATTATGGACAATAACCTAGATTTATCCTCCTACTACAATAATTATACATGTGAAAGTTTGTAAGTATAGACTATAGATAAACGTCCGTTTATTACTCTTTCACGCAAAAACAAGTATTATAGATAGTATAGGATACCTGGATAACATAAAGGATGCTTTTTATCCCTCTCTGGAACAAATTCTAAAATGTATGCGGACGAAGCCGCGAGAAAAGTGTTGTATAAAATATAAAAGTACGATAGATACAATATTATGATCCCTCAAAACCCTCAGACCCAAAACTCTGATCGTAACACTGATCGTGAGTGGATTCTTTGCTATTTATCTGTAGGTATTGTGTGTTAATAATGGCTAAAAATAGGAAATATGTATTGAACAATTTAAAGACCTAATAATAGATGTTTCTTTACCACCTCGCAAAGATAACACCTCAGATTTATGTAGCGTTAATCCCCCTCTGGGAGCATTTATCTCTATAAAACGGTCGGATCTATTATTTATTTCCAACAATACAGTACGTACTTAGGTTTATCTTTCTTTGAAAAATATCTACCTTCGGTCTGATTCATCTGATATTAAGTGGTCACTACTCTGAACAAAGTAAGTGTAAAGTTAAAAATGAAGCTCTGTATTTTCCTTTTTAAGTGCAGTATTCAAAATGGCTAGAATTAGACGTTCTTTATAATATGCAAACATTATAACATCAGCAATCAAAATAAATAGTTTGTCCTTATTGCAAAGTCGCACGCAAAGTTATTAATGTTAAACAAAAATTTAAATCACCTTTTTACAGACTTCAACCACGCTGGCCTACTGCGGGTTGGTGGACTTCATATGCCTTTGAGAACATTTTATTGTGAACTCTCAGGCATGCAGGTTTCCTCACGATGTTTTCCTTCACCGTAACAGCAGGTGATAATTTTATAAAGCGCACATAATTTTTTTTACAAAGTCACTGGTGCGTGCCCCTGGGATTCGAATCCGGACCCCTCGATTAAGAGGTCGAATTCTAAGCTACTGGGCTATCACCGCTTATGCTAAAGCTTCATTACCACCATGCTATTGACTAAAACAAGTAAAATCATAGAAACAACCATCGTAAAACAAATCTCGTCCCTTCCCCGATTGGTATTGCCATATCATATTCGATAGCTATCTCCCAGAAAGGAAACTTATTTCTTTTCGCTGATACAAGGAAATATTTGTTCCAATAACTGATGGACCAGCAACATAAAAGTATAACTGATAAGATATTCTCTTCACCTTATATACCTTCGCATTTTTTTTCCAAGTTGCGATTTTATAGTACACTAGCTGACCTAGCAGGCTTCGCTCTGCCAATGAATTTTTTTATTTTTATTTAATAGCCTATGTTACTCAGGCTGAATGTAGCTTTCCAATGGTGAAAGAATTTTTGAAATCGGCCCAGTAGTTTTTGAGTTTATTCGTTACAAACATACAAAAATACAAATGTTTCCTCTTTATAATATTAGTATAGATTGAGTAACAAATGGGCCCTCAGGCCACATGGTGTGAAGTGGTCACTGCAGGATAATAATAATAACGCTTCACACTCATAGCCCCACACTAGGATTCCCTGTGTCGTGGGCGCCGTGGACACACACGAGACAACAACACAACACACCCAGACCAGAAACAGACATTCAAATTCATCATTCAAATCTCTGCTCTGCTGGGAATCGAACTGGGGACCGCGCACCGCACCGGTGTCTTAACCACTGCGCCACTTGGGTCGTCCAGTCAAGACAAATAAACAAGACAGTTATCGTTAAATAGACAAGAAATCCTATCTGTGCTTGTATGCAGCTGCTTTACTACTAATATATTCGCCTCAAATAAAGTATCTCCGGCAACCATATCTACCTCCCGGCCGAAACACAAGACTCGAGGAACACGCTGCGATACGATGAGTTAAGAGGCGGGCGGCAAGGCACCTCCCCAGACGATCTACTATAGCTTCATCACTAAAAAGCGATTGCGAATTGGATCGAATGAAATTGCGATCCATTAGTGGGACATCGGACACTATCGACTACGTTCGCGTCGAGACTACTCGCAGCCTTACGCTGCGCTCATATCGGACGTGATTTCGTGCAAATTCAACTCACCAAAAATATATATCAAATTTCATCTAAATCTGTTTACCCGTTTTTGCATGGAAGAGTAACAAACATTCATCCTCACAAATAGTAGAATATAGTAGGATAAGATAGTATTAGTAGGATATATTAAGGTGGATAGATCATTAGCGTTTCCATAGCAGAAGCAGTAAAGCTGCCTTAGCTGACGTTTCGGGTGTTATCGTTTGATGGGTATTTAGGCTGGCGAAGAATACTGCCATCAAATTTAATTGTCCCCCTTGGTTCCATATAAACTGTACGCATCAAACAGTATTTAGGGCCATTGTACGGAATGGTTTTAGGAGATTTTATGGCTTCGTAACACTCTATAGCAATTATAAAGCGCACATAACTTTTTTGCAAAGTTATTGGTGCGTGCCACTGAGATTCGAACCCGGACCCCTGGATTCGAGCTCAAGTTTTAATTATTAATGGGTTGTTTAATTTTACCGGTTGTTACCGCTGTTCAATTATAAATACTATTAATAGGTTACTGACAAGAATTATTTTCTCAATATGGTGAATAGTAATTTACCATCATGTTTTCATGCTCGTTTTGCGAAAATAAGTAGCAAACATAAAAGCAACCAGGCAGCATGTAAAGATCCGCGCACGCCACAAGATATTAGCATAATTCTACCCTCAAAACCCTTGGATATTTTATACAGAGAAATAACATTTGCAAGAGGAAACTCTACACGCGTCATATAAACGGATTTGTTCCTTGATTTATAGCATATTCGCGTTAAGAAAAAAGTGACTCATCATCATCAACTTAGCCACGCCCCTTAACTGTTTAGATCACGTGACATGTGAAATGTGACGTTAATCAGTTGAAATAGTGAGTGAAAGTCAGATTTTTTAAACCGCTCATAGGGCCTCCTACAAGGTTTAACGACTGTTATCGTATCGATAACAACCGGGACCGACGGCGGAGAGCACTGAAGCATTTAATTCGCCACTAGCGGTCACCCATCCAGGTGCTGACTTCTTCGATCGCTTGTGATCTACTCCAGCGGCGGGGCTATGCGTGCTCATTTAAAATAATCGATTCAAACAAACTATCAACCAATTCACATCATGCACAAAGTTTGTGAATCAACTTTTCTTTTACTTTAATTTGCATCGGAAACAGATAAATAACGCTGAAAAAGTCCATGAGACTGTCTGAGTTATGTTGGAGATTTACTGGTATATTTATGGAAGCAAGAAAACCACAGATCAGTTATAGTACTTATTTACTTACGATATGCTTTTCTTTTATGTTTCACCAATATAATGAAACACGTAAATCGGATAGATGACAACAAACTTGATTGTGTAGCGTACAACACAGCATCGCCTAACTGACACCACAAGGGCTCTAAAAGGAACAATTCACGACAAGACAATGACCGCTAGTGGTGAATTAAATGCGCGCTTCCGTGCTTCAAAGGGCACGTTAAGCTGTCGGACTCAGTTGTTATCGATGCGATAAACCTTGTCAGAGACTCTCTGAGTTGTTTGATAGGCGTTGGCTACTAGCCTGTGTCTCCACCAATGCGCATTGGAGTACCGTGGTGGAGTATGCTCTAAGCCTCCCCCTGTTGGGGGAGAGATTCGTGCCCAACAGCGGGCAACGAAAGAGTTGCAACCACTTTATAAGATAATGAAATTCAATCACATCCTGAAGGAGTTCGGATCGGAATTGGAATAGAGGCGCGGTGAATTAGAATACACGACAATGGGAACTAAACGCCATTCCAGAGCGTTGGCATCTTACTTCATTATGTGCTCTGTTCGATTAGACCAGAGGTTCTCAAACTTATTTCGTCTAACGCCCTCTTTGAAAATTAGTTATTTTGTAGCGCCCCCCCCCCCCCCCCCAATTTATTTCACCTTCAAAACCTTTATAACCTTTATAACATATTAGTCTCGCCTGGAGTTCAACAAATAAATGGATGTTGTGCATTAGGATTTTAATATCAGTGAATTTTAAAATATAAAGTAGCTGAAGTTACAAATCACCCATCGCCTCCTTAAATGACATCAGCGCCCCCCAATTTTTACAGCCCTCCTCTAGGCCTCCAGCGCCCACAAGGGGGCGTTATCGCCCACTTTGGGAAAGACTGGATTAAACGATAAGAACCATTGAACCTTTATGAGCGAGAAATACATGACGTGCAATTTTTAATAACGTTCAAGAAATGTGCTTTGACATTTTTTTTATAACTGCAAAGGCAGATGTTAAGTGGTCGCTCAGCTCATGGACAGATCCAACTAAATAGAGAGATTTCCAAACTTCGTTCCTTATGAGTGATACTATCGAATGGTGCAATAATACAGGGGGTTATTATTTTTTCCAAAATCAATGGGTTCGATTCCGGGCTGGGCATATTTATTTTTCAAAAATCCAACGATGCAGTTTTAGTTTTCGTCTGAATCGGTCTACAGGCTCGTTTCAGCATTTTTCGCTACACTTGAAAAATTCGGCCTGTACACGGGTTGGTGGACTTGAAATACCTGTCAAATTTAGGTGAATTAATGAATTTCCATTCAGGTTAAGTTTATTGTTTTTAAAACGCACATGAATTAGAGAAGTAATTGTAGATATTACCCCAAAACACGATATAATATTACTTTTCCTCATTTTGATAAAGGTTAAAAGCAGTAGGTGTGTGCTTATTTGTCTCCCAATTGGGAGCAACTTTGTGGAAATTTATTGTTCTAACTATTGCGCACTTCTAATTAGTTTTATTATGACGCCTAATGAACTCGACACATATTAAAACTTTGTAAGGTTCAAAGAGGAGAAAAAGTACTTTTTTACAAACGGTAATACACAGCACTATACTAATGTTTCGTATTTAAATGACCAAAATATAAATAAAGAAATGTCATAAAATGGCATCATCAAAACCTATCTTAGGACGTGTGCTTAAACTATCGACGGAACGACGGCTTACCTGAGGTCGTGTAGCGACTACTGCCACTCGACAAGAGATGGCGCCACGGGTGTCCTGAATCACGCTATCGAAGTTTTCTATATCGCTAGCATATATACAAAACTCCGACATGACGTAATCCGAGCACGGCCGCTTCCTAAGCATGAAGCCTATATATATTATAATTATATATTTAGGAACTCGCCCGTGGTTCTCCACGACATAATCTCTCCATAATTTGTTAATTCCAGAGCCAAAATATCTAATTACAGTGAAATATATAGACCGCAAACGGAGACGCATCGTCTATTAATCTTCCCTTGTTACTCTCCAGATAGGCATGATCTAATTAAATGATACCAGGAATATATTAGGCCGGTTACACTGTGAGGACAATACTCAATACGTTAATGACCCCACTACCCTCTCCTCTCATAGTTAGAGGGAGGCCTTAGTCCACCACGCTTGCATAGTGCGGGTTGGTAGACTTCTATGACTTTTGAGAATATTATTTTTATGAACTCTCGGGTTTGATGGTTTCCTCACGATGTTTTCCATCACCGTAACATTCAGCTTCGAGGGGGCAAAAGTTAAGTGCGTTTTAAAACTAAATAGTAAATATCTGCTGGAACAGCTGAGAGTTGTCCGTAATGTTCTCAAAGGCATCTGAAGTCCACTAACTGACATTAGGGCAGCATGGTCTACGGCCTACATCCGTCTCATTGTGAAGTTAGACACGACCGTGCAGTGGGTCATTAATGGATTACAGGAAGTAACTTTTAATCCCTTAATAAAAAACCCTTTTTCTTTCAAAAGCAAAGGTTACTCAAGGCTATTTAAGTATTCAAAACATCATCCAGCAAATTTAAAAATTAACATGAAAATAGAATTAGACGACGAATTAACATAGAAATAAGACAACTTCCCGTTTATACTTTTTTTGGAGATTTATTTACGTTCCATCCGAAGTGCTTCCCGGGGGCACTAACACGGCTTAAAATTGAAAAAAATATTTTAAAAAATGAAATCGACTTAAGTATGGCATAAAACTTGTTACATGTCAGTAACCCATTTATGACCCACTACAGGGTCGGGTCTCCTCTCACAATGAGAGGGATGTAGGCCTCAGTCCACCACGCTGGCCTACTGCGGGTTAGTTGACTTCATGTGAAGTTCTTCAAAATGTTCTCAAAAGCATGTTTGAGAACATTTTGAGCTCTCAGGCATGCAGGTTTCCTTAGATGTCTTCCTTTACCGCAACAGCAGGTGATATTTAATTTTATAAAGCGCACATAACTTTTTTACAGTCATTGGTGCCACTGGGTTTCGAACCCGGACCCCTCGATTAAGAGGTCGAATTGTTAGCCACTGGGCTGTCACCGCTTAATAATACAATGTGTACGAGTACTTCATTAGGTCGCCTTGGTCACGTCTCATCTGACTCAAACTTAAACGACCTAAGGGCAGCCCCGGATCTTCAATTCTTTTTAGGCGGGGCAAAAACTGAAGTTTGCCGCCCCTGCCATATAATTTCAGCTATCAGATGTCCACTAATTGATTGAAATTTGGACATAGCCTACATAGGCCTTCCGGAAATAATGCATTGATTGCTGTTATTTCTGTGTTAAGCCTATTTATTAACCGACTTCAAAAAAAGGAGGAGGTTCTCAATTCGTTTGTATGTTTTTTTATTTTTTTTAATATTTGTTACCGCCGCAATCCGTTATTTGTTAACCGATTTGAATTTTTTCTTTTTAAAAGGTTATTAATTTGGACTGCTGAACAAAATAATAAATAAATAAATATAATCTAGCAATGATTGCCAATTAAATATAAAATTAAGTTTTAGTTATATAAGACATAATTATTATATGCCCGCGTAGGGTAGACTGTTCTAAACTTATTATAAATTTTTGTAACATCTTTCTCATGTAACAGTCAACAATAAACGTATTCTTTCCTTAAAAAAAAAGAGTTTCGGAGATACACAATGGAACTCCTCAACCGATAAGAGTTAAGGAATTCGGTTAATAAATTGTTGTTGTTGGTCATATTACCTTTGCAGAACTATAAAGACTGATGATAGAGAGGAACTCGTTTTTTTTATATTTCTGACCGCCGCATTCCGTCATTTGGTAACCGATTTGAATTGTTTTTTTTTGGTTTGGGACCTGTTACTTTTAACTTGGTCCCATATTAAGTTGTTGATGATTTGATGAAGGGTTTCGGAGATACAGAGTTGAGGAACTCCTCAACGGATAAGAGTTAAGGAACCGGGTTCCTTCCTTCCTTTCAGCCCTTAGTAGTCCACTGCTGGACATGGGCCTCCCCTAATCGACGTCACTCCGCCCGGTCCTGGGTCCTCTGAATCCAACGGTTTCCCGCTGTCTTTTGCAGGTCATCAGTCCACCTGGTCGGAGGGCGGCCTGTGCTTCTTTTGCCTAATCGTGGTCGCCATTCGAGGACCTTTTTCCCCCATCGGTTGTCAGTCCTGCGAACGCCAGCCCAATGCCACTTTAATTTGCAAACTTTGAGAGCTATGTCGGTCACCTTCGTTCTTCTACGGATTTCATCACTTCTGATTCTGTCTCGTAGAGAAATACCAAGCATAGCTCTCTCCATTGCCCTCTGGGCGACTCTGAGCTTGTGGATTAGGCTCACAGTAAAGGACCACGTCTCGGCACCGTAGGTCATCACTGGCAACACACATTGCTTGAAAACTTTCGACTTCAGACACTGAGGTATATCGGACGTCAAGACGTGTCGTAGATTCCCGAACGCTGCCCAGCCGAGTTGGATTTTTCGAGTGACCTCTCTCTCGAAGTTGGACTTACCCATTCGGATTCGGACCCACCCGTTGTGAGGCACTATTGAGGTCGCTGAGCATAATGCTGAGTTCCTCCAGCGACTCCGCCAGGATCACTATGTCATCGGCAAATCGGAGGTGTGAGAGGTGTTCGCTGTTAATGTTAATACCACGTCCTTTCCACTCCATCAGCTTGAACACATCTTCCAGTGCAGCGGTGGAAAGTTTTGGGGAGATGACATCCCCCTGTCGTACGCCACGCTGCACGTGGATGGGGCTCGAACTGTTGTCGTGTACTCGGACTTTCATGGTGGCGGCATTGTATACACACTTCAACGCCTCGATGTACCGATAGTCGATCTGGCATCGCTGAAGAGGCTCAAGCACCGCCCAGGTCTCGATAGAATCGAAGGCCTTCTCATAGGAACCGGGTTAATAAATTATATTTTTGTGGGTCACATTGCTTTTGCAGAACTAAGTATATAAATTCCTTCGAAGTTCCTTCTAATTCCTTCCTAAGTATATAAAATCGATTCCTTCCTGCGGACGAGCAGGCGCGTATTTTGAACTATTCCTACGCGCCTCGCGAATAATAAATGTTCGTGCACTACGTCTCATTCCTCGCTGTGGGTATCGGTCGAGTTGATATGGCCATGAAATTACTGTACTTGTACTATTATTTATTTATTCCGTGGTCAAAATTAAGTAAATGATGAGTTATCCATTCGTCTGTAAAATGTGAATTTGGCCGCCCTCTGAACTTGCCGCCCGGGGCATGGGCCCCGGCTTGCCCCCCCCTAGATCCGGCCCTGCCTAAGGGTAACCTTATCGACTACCTAATTCGAAAACGATCTTTATCTACGAAGCCCTATCTTACTCTTGTTATAGTTACTTGAATAACCAAGGGAGCTGACTGTTTATTACATATGTACTTGCTTTCGTTTTGCCAAATATAGAAATTTCTACTATTTTCTTTTCTGATTTTCTGAAATTCTTCGTATAAACCTTCCTTAGACTTATACGGACATAGTGAGCAAAGTGAGAGAGTAAAATGAGCCAAATCGGTCCAGCCGTTCTCGAGTTTTAGCGAGACTAACGAACAGCGATTCATTTTTATTACATAGAAGATTATTACAAGATTCATGTTTTAGTTAAAGCAATTCTGTCCGCGATAAGTTGACTATTCTTAAAAAGCAGATTGTGGAGGACCGTCACGTATCCAAATTTTCTGTATGAAATTTTAGTTTTAGACAGGGTATTTGTAGACAGGCACTAATTTGAAAGATTTTTTCCAACTAGCGAACATACTTGGGGAGCGGCCGTGCTCTGGTCCGGTCCGAGTCAGCTCCGAGTTTTGTATAGTGTATAATGCCAGCGATGTAGAAAACATCGATAATGATGGAAAGGAGATGTTATAGACATCATTTCGTACAGACTCCAGGAGTCAAAAAAGATCCCACTTTACTAAGCAGGATCTAAATCAGGTTTGTTTTCTGTTACATTCCTTCCTATATGAAATCTTTGACAAAAGACATTTCAGTAGATAAGTAATACGAGAGTGGTACGCACCAATGACTTTTACTAATGTAAATATGAAGACCACCAACTCACATTATGGGCTCACAAGTTGGTGGTCTTCACGTGCGTGGTGAACTATGGCCTATATCCTTCTTATTGTGAGAGGAGACCCGCTGATCCTGCTGTAGCTTAAATGTAATACCCAGATTTTTGTGTAAACATTTTCCTCAACAATTTCGTGCGTAAATCCGTAGCGCTTAAAATTCCGCCATTTTGTATTTATGTAACGAACCGCGTAATCCTTTCGGGCTCAAAAATTTTCGCCTTCTTTTTAAGGTTCACATTTTTGGAAATACCGGGAAAATACCTTGAAAATGTTGCCTACGTATCGTAAATTAGTACTCAAAAAACGGATATTAAAATGATTGAGGTTAACAACTAATGCGCTAATTTATTAAACTTGCAATGTTTGCCGAACATACAAACGTATATGACGTTGACTTGTATGTTCGGACCAAATCTTGCAACTAATCGACGACATCCTTAACCGATTGCTATGAAATCTTCCATACTTATTAAGTATGAATGACAATATATGATTATCTACTTAAGTTTCAGTGACGTCATTCTAAATCGAATATGGCGACCGGCCCAATATGGCGGGTTATTTATTTAAAATCGGAAGAAAATCGGGCAAAGAAGTTAAAAAATAAAACGATATTTAACGAAACCGAAATCCGCGCAATTTAATAAGCGCGCAATTTTATTTGTATTGCCAACAGTAACTTATCAGACCTTTCCCGGAAAACCAAAGCAAGTATCGGAATTTAAAACGAACTGAAATCGAAGAGATCTAATAAGATCGGTCCTGTTTGCGCGATCAATGGCCATCACCCGAGCAGCGCAGAGGTCAGCGCAGACCACTGCGTACAAAGACAAATACAAGCTAACGAATCGAATGCAATCTAATCTAAACTAAAGTAAGGAAAAAAAAATGCATTAATTGGCAACATAATAAGCGCAATAATATATAGAATAATAATAATAATAAAATTTTTGTTTCCAAATAATGTAGATACAGATAAACACTTAAAATATAATGATGTACATAGATATATCAAATTATGCTACACGTATACAATTTTAAAGTGATGTTATTAAAACTGTGGTGCCCATTTTAAGATCAAACTTGTGTTATCGGTACCAACAAATTTTTCAAAAATCTTTTATCTATAAGTCTATGGGACGGTCTTTTCTTTGAGCAGAGTAAAATAACAAAACTAAAAGGAAATCTATTTGACTAATTAGACGAAAAAGAAAGAAGAACAAGAATCAGCGGTGTATAAAAAACCATGTAGGTTATTATGACCGATTTGCTATTTTCATTGATTTGCTTAACATATTCAGCACGTCATTAATGACGCACTACAGGGTGGGGTCTCCTCTCACAAGAGAGGGATGTAGGCCGCCGTCCACTACGCTGGACTAAGGCCGCTGGTTGGTGGACGAACGTGCCGCGTGAGAACATTTTTTTGGGAGTTCTCAGGCATGCAGGTTTCCTCACGATGTTTTCCTTCACCGTAACAGCAAGTGATGTTTAATTTTATAAAGCGAACATAACCTTTTTTTACAAATTCATCGGTGCGTGCCACTGAGAGTCGAACCCGGACCCCTCGATTCGAGGTCGAATTCTAAGCCACTGGGCTATCACCGCTCGCTACTAACATAAATAAATGAGTAGATGATAAGGCTGAAAAACTCAGTAAAAAACTTCAGGAAAATCTTTGTTTCTTCAATTAATTGAAACACTCCAACGAAACATCGCTTTGTTGTAATAGATCGTCCAGTGAATCCATTGTAAGCAGACTCAAGTACACAATGGAACTCGGACTGAAATTTAATTTTTCGCGCAAGTTTTAATTTCCACTAAAATGGAGTTAGCCGATTTATTTCTGTTTGGTGTCTGATTTATTTAACGCCGTTTTGGTCGTTTGATAAAGTAGCGATTAAACGATTTTTCAAATGCTTTTAGATTTTAAAAATACCAGATAAATATATTTATTTTGTTTGTTTTGTGCACGGGATAAATATATTCACTTTTATTCAATGGTGTTCAATGTTATTTACTCTTGACTACATAATAAATATTCTTCATGATCAGGTATTGTCGACGCAAGGGGGCAGATTCTACTGTCTGTGTACAAACCTACCAACCCCGTAGTATGCCGGCAGACTGAGGCTTATGTGCTAGGCTAGGCTAGGCTAGTTGTAACGAAGCCTTTAGGCGGTGTGAATGTTGTATTTAAATTGTGTTATTCCGATCTAATTTTGACTAAAGGCCTTAATAAAAAAATCTCAAAGCAACTCACAGTTAACTAGTGTGTCGGATTAAGGTATTAAGTGTTATCATTGTGAGACGAGACCTGACCCTGCAATGGGTCAATTGAATAGCAGACACACACAAACTAATAGTTCTAACGAAGCCTCGCGGCGGCCGCGGCGGTGCGAATGTCATTCATAGCAGTCATGTAGATTCACTGAGCTCGCGGTCTGCTCGTCGCCCCTCGACGTGTCTACGTAACCCCTTGTTGATTGGGCGTTACTTTTACTCGTCAAGTTGATTTGATAAACATAATTTTTATATCACCACACTAGGATTCCCTGTGTAGCCATGCCATGAACGTACACAGGCTGGGCGCATCGTTCGCAGGACTGACAACCGATGGGGGAAAAGCTCCTCTAATGACGGACACATTTAGATAAAAAGAGCACAGGTCGCCCTCCTACCAGGTGCACTGACGGCCTGAAAAAGACAGCGGGAAACCGTTGTATTCAGACTCAGAGGGCCCCATGACCGGGTCGATAAGGGGAGGCCCATGTCCAGCAGTGGACTACCAAGGGCTGAAACGAAGGTTTTCTAATTGATACTTGACAAAAATGTTAATTTAAGTCTAAATACGTAAATTTATTTCAAGTGTCCCTGACTTAAACTGCGGCTTCAGACGTTATTTTTCACCAAAAAGCAATTAATAAATCCGCAAACGGCAATAAATTCTTTGAAGTTACTTTCATTTCAAATTAAATCTGGTACAAACAACTCCATTGCTTCACGATCAAGGTCTGTTAACATTATGAGGCAGCGTGATTGAATTACATATATAATAATATGGAGGTGGGATAAGCAGTAAACGTCTTTTGTTAAGGTAGAAAAGAAAATAAAAGTAAAGAATAGAAAAAGTAAAGTAAAAAAAAGAAAACTCGTATTTGCACGAATATGAGTTAGTTTATTGTGATTTAGAGGTCGAACATTGTTTATTTTTTTTATTGTTTATTTGTGCGAGTTATTCGTACGTCAAGTTAGTCGCGTGCAGTGTGCACGCTCCCATAGTGTGTCAAAGGTCGGAATTGTTCTTACGTGAACGCATACTCACAACACGAGTTGAGTTCGCACGAAATCGTGTCCAAACCAATCGCGGCTTTATACTGACATTAAAAGTGTGAGCTGACCTTTTTCATGCAATGTAAATCTGCTTACAATAGCGAGGGGCGATATTTCACTCGTGTTTTTGTTTGACGTCCGCCGGCAATATTGATGTCACAAGATGTATGGCCGGACGACGGGAGATTAGGTTCAACTTCCATCTTCATCTTTCATTTTAATCCTCTGTTTATTCATACTGCATCATACAAGTAAACGCTATATTCATTCAAGTTCCTTCCTTTCTTTACGTCCAGTCCACTGCTGGACCGTAGGCCTCCCCTAATTGACGCTAGTCCATCCAGTTCTGAGCCCAATACGTCGGTTACCCACTGTCTTCTTCCGTCACTTGTTAAGAGATGGCGCCACTTGTATCCTGAATCACGCTATCGAAGTTTTCTACATCGCTGGCAAAGTATTTATATGTCACCCATTAGTTTTCTACGGTACGGCATAGTCTTTCAAACCATTAAAGACCCACTGCAGAATCAGGTCTCTTCTCACGACAAGAAAAATGTAGGGTTTAGTCCACCTCGCTGACCTAATGTAGGTTGGCGAACTTCACATGCTTTTGAGAACACTATGAATATGGCATAATGGATTTCAGAGACTCAGTGACCACGAAACAGAGCCACCACCTCCCGTTTGGCACATACATACATATTAGCGAACTACGAAAGTAGGTAATTCGAGTAAATCTAAGGGCGGGCGCTCGGTACAATCTCGACATATAAATTATGTATGAACCGGAGGATACGCTTTCCTTTTGAATGTATTACATGAAATATTATACACTCTTCGGACACCAAGTTTCCCGAATAGTGTCTTCACTATGTTTTTATAAACGCGAATGTTGACTAATTAATACGAAGTTTCAAAAATTCATATTTGACCTTAAATAATTCTAATGATATTTAGTTGTTTTTTTTGTGAATGTCATTCATCCAGAAAGGGCGAAAAAGTGGGTGGAAAAAAGCTCTCAGCACTCTCCAGCACCTAAAATCGAACCGAAACCACATATTTTTTATGCTTCACGAATTTGCTGTTGACGCCTCAAAAATATTTTTATAGTATGTAGAATGTAGAATGTATAATTTATCTGTATGACTTTCGTTAAGTGTGCACAAATTGTACCTAATAATGAATAAATGCTTTTGAGTTTGAGTAACTGAGATGTTTGCTTCAAATTTACTTTAGTAGCAATCTCACCTCGTTTCCCAAAGTTATTGAACGTTAAAGACTCTTTAAAAATAATATCAGAAAATAACTAATTTATGACAGACTGAAGGAAACCTGGCTTTCAGCCAGCCTCCTTAATATCAAAGTAACATTGGTGCTTCAACATACCCATCTCTACTGATTTCATATTTCGCGATTTTCTTTTATTGAGACCGTAAGTTGTCATCAGCAATTTTTCGGACTTGTTTCACGAAACGAGAATAACGATATAATGATTATGATAAAACCAAATTAAGAATGCCTGTTATCAAGCTTAGGTCTTAATTACCCGACTACGGCGAAGCAAAAAAGGGTAATGTGTGTATAATGTTCATCTGTTCCCTCATAACTTCTAAACTGTTTATCATAATAAGATATGTAGCATATCATTAGTAGCGCGTTGATCGCCAGTTGGTTATAGAATATGTGACGTCAAGATGCCGGAGCGCTTCGCGGAGGGTCCTGGGTTCAATTTCCAGCCGAGCAGAGATTTGAATGATGAGTTTCTGATGATTTTAGTGTGAAGCTATGAGTGGGAATTGTTATAAAAATACAAAGCTTAGGTTCTATTTCAAAGACGATATCTACTCGACGTGACTTCCAAAGTAGAAACTTATATATCTTACAGTTGATCCAAGTCTCTCGGCGCCGTCGAGTTCTTACTTACTGGCTGGAGACAGTAAAAACTTCTATACTCATGTGGAATACTAATAGTGCGAGGACATTAGGACCATGTAGACTATACACGTACTTACGAGTGTATCGAGCGTTGTCTCCACAGCTTCACCCACAGTTCTCGTTTTGTTTTCTTTGTTCTATTTTCATAGATTTATTGTCGTTTACTAGCTGATCCGGCACACTTCAATTTGCCAAATATAGAAATTTCTACTATTTTCCACGTATTCTTTTCATATACTTTGTATAAACCTTCGTTGGACTTATACGAACGTATCAAACCTAAAATGAGCCAGATCGGTCCAGCCGTTCTCGAGTTTTAGCGATTAGTCTGGCTAGCGATCATCGAACCGCGATTCATCTTTATTATTAAGATGTAAGACGGGATTTGGAGCTTGTAAATGACTGCTGCAGATGGCTGAAGCTACAGCCTTCGCGGTCGATTAAAAAAGTAGAACTGCCCACGCAGAGAAAGAAAAAGAAGAACACGGATGTTGAGAACTGTCAATATCATGATGGACGAGGAATATAGTAGATTCATAGTTCTGACTGCTGCGAGCGCTCCCATAGTATTTCTAAGGTCGGTATAGTTCGTGCGGGAACGTACGTATACGCACGAGTTGAATCCGTACAAAATCGCGTCCAAACTACGCGCGGCCTTACCTCAGTCTCAGCCGGTGACTGCAATGAATAGTTAATTAATAATGGAAGGACGACGGACAAGTTAATTAGTCGTTGTCAACTGTCACAGAGGCTTCGAAGTCAGAGAGCCTCAAAGCTCGACAAGCTATCATCAACTCTATCTCGACATATACAATGCCTCACCACACTCTAAATCAAACCTTAACACCAGGTAATACGGTCTATTATTGCTTGCAGAGTTGGTTCTGGTGTATTTAGTTCTCAAGACGTTTACGGAAGGAACAATTAGGTGTTGGTCTGACGTTAAATTATTCTGTGCATGTAAGACTAATGCAGCTAGTGCAACAGGAGCAGCTGACGACGCGTGTCTTCTTTACAAAGAGATCGTCTCGTTGGGAATAATGTTATTTTACAGCACAGTGTGATTTAAACCCGCACTTGTGTCACGGTATTCCGTGCTTACCTGTACTTTTTACACTACTTTACGCCGTAGTCTACGAGCTCGATGGCTCAACCTGTTTCCTTAATTGCCCACTCAAAAGAGACTTCAAAGAGAGCTTGTGTCTCCATAATAATACGTTACGTTTGGGTCCAACTCAAACCTGACAGAACTCGAGCGCTTTACTTAAGTGTTGAGAACAATTTGCATAGTAAACATGCTCTACTGAGTTTTCTTAATAACAATGAGTACCTATTTACTGAAACTTTGTCTCTTTGTGGAAAGGTGCGGAAGGTGAAAGCGAGGTAAAGTATTAACTTGTATATTGTTCTCAATTTAATCAAATTCAACGTTTCCAAACAACACCTCGGTTTATAAAACAAGTTGTGAAATTAATTTGTAGGTTTTATTGTTTTGTCGACCTTCAATATTCATTAATTCAGGTTTTGGGTTGGCTGCAACTCTTTTCTTCTTCTTTCACTGAGAACAATGAAAAATATGCTACTACTACACATAGTACTACACACATAGTACTACACACTACTACACACACTACTATACATTCTCCGTGGCCAATTCGTGTTGGATGTTTTCACACCGCCCATTAAAAAAAGCCTCTGACAAGGTTTGACGACTGCTATCGTATCGATTACAACCGGGACCGTCTGCTAAACGTGGCCTTCGAAGTCACGTACCCATCCCCCAGGTACTCGCCCGACGTCGCTTAATTCTTTCGATTGCTTGCGATCTACTCAAGCAGCGAGGCTATGCGCGGAGAGATGATAGTGTTTGGGAAGAAATCTGAGAGATCTAATACGAGATACGAGTATGAAGGGCTTTCAGCATTCTTGTCTCGACGCGCGAAGTTACCTCTTATTCAAAATGGGCTAAAAATACAGCCTAGCGAGAGATTTCTTTAATGTGTGAACTGCGGAAAAATGTCGGCTAAACTAAACTGTAATAAAAGCGGTGATAGCGAGTGGTTAAGAATTCTGTTTCTTACTTACTTTCGTAATGCAACTATTGCTCGATACTATTTCGCTTCCGATGGCGAGTGCAGGCGCGAGATTTACATAACTTATATAAATGTAAATTCGATTGCTGATGGCTTTCTTTGGATCCAGTTATTTCACTCGACGACTGCACTCTTAGATTCAGAAATAGAAAACTTTATAATAAATCTATCAAATATGTTCTGTCGCCTTTCATATCCATTTACCCCTTATTCTTTTTCTTAATATATTTTATTATAATTATTATAAGGCCGTGCTCAGTTTTCGTACGATTTGACTCATGCGTATAGGAGGAACAAGACCAGGCGATGTCACTGCCTGGGGACCCGTGTCTGAATGCTAACTTCGGACCAATTGTATTGTGCTGAGATTCAATGAAATTTCGATAGCGCATTTGAGAATACGTCTTCTAATTGATCAATCCCGGCTGACGCGTGTGACGTATTGTATTGCTTACTTTATTCGTTGCTTGCATCGTCATGCATGGTCAGCACTTCATGTGAGGCGCACGCTCATAATATGACTCTAGGCGTCGCGCCGATACATCCTATAGGCAACAGACCTATCATGAACAGAAACATTGGAGAAAGGTCAAGGAAAGGTTGCAAGTTATTCCAAACACAATTTCTTAATTAAGTTGTATTTGTATTGCTGAGCTCAGCAACCAACCGTTGTAGAGTCCACATCACCTGATGATGCTCCGTTTTGGGGCGAAACACGTGTCGTGTACTATTGGAATAAGTTGTTATGGTATATACCTACTCAGAGAGATAAGGGAGGGTGGTGGGTCCATACCAAAACAAGTTCCACGTGTGCGGATTGTTGCAAAGAAATATAAATACAACTTAAATAACAATGGATTTCCGCAAAGTAACGCCTGATACAATATATTATACAATTTCTTAAGGATCAAAAGATCAGTGGATCCGCTACCAATAAAAACAGATCGTGATCCGGCCCCGACCATCCGGCAAGAATATATTCCAGAGCTAAGCGATTTACAACTGAAATCCCGATAAATGGATCAAGAAAGAACACATAGGAAGTCAAATAATCATTTTTAGTCTTTGGCCCATTCGTGACACACTGCACAGGGTAGGGTCTGCTCTCACATTAGATTAGTATAAGGCCGCGCTCGGTGCGGACGCGATTTCATACGATTTCAACTCGTGCGTATACGTGCGTTCACACACGAGCAATTCCGACCTCTAAATACTATGGGAGCGCTCACACTGCGCGCGACTAAGTTGACGTATGACTAACTAAGAATAGGTAAGTCACAGCTAGCTGGCCCATTGCAGGTTGGAGGACTCTGTTTTGGAGCGAAACATGTCGTGTGCTATTGGAATAAGTTGTGATGATATACCTACCTGGTGAAAGGGGAGGGTGGCGGGTCCATACCAAAACAAGTTCCACGTGTGCAGATAATTGCAAAGAAATATAAATGCAACTTACATTTCAATGATTCTACCACCAATAACGAGTTCTCAATTGAGTTAAAACTTAGGGTTCGAGGGACGAGAATAAAATGAAGCCGAGTGCGATGCCTCGGAATGTTATATTAAAAGGCAGCTGACGCCTTTAAAATATTTTAAAAATATGGTAGAAATATGGTAGAAATAAGCGGTTATTACGAATGAAAACAACACTAGCAAAAGACAAAAGGAGCATAATTAAAACGTGTGCACACAATTATCATTTGCAATGCACCTTCGCGTAAATGCTAAGAGAATAAAAGTAAACACAAATAAATAAATAACGCTACATACTCATAATCCCACACTAGGATTCTTTGTGTCGTGGGTGTCATGGACACACACGAAACAAGAACACAACACACCCAGACCAGAAACAGAAATTCAAATTCGTCATTCAAATCTCTGTTCTGCTGGGATTCGAACCTAGGAACCTCCACGCAGCGAACCGGTGTGCCAACCACTGCGCAACGTACATATATTATAGAAGTAGGCAAGGAAAGCTTCAAGTAGAACAGTAGAACGTTTCCCGTCTTCCCTCCTTGGAGGGAGAACCTCCTCCTCTCCTCTCGTCGAGAGATGGCGCCACGGGTGTCCTAAATCACGGTATAGAACTCTTTTACATCGCTGGCATATATCAAGTATGGTGGAAGATCTGGTGGAAGATCTGTCTTTACCAAAACCTCATCTAACCTCAAATCTCCTAAAGAACGGGCAAAAGTAAGAGTTTAGGAGGAAAAGGGAACATCTTCCGCCAGGCGATGTCACTGCCTGGGACCGCGGTCCGAATGTTAACTTCGGACCATTTGTATGCATAGATTCTATGGAAATTTAATAGCGCGTTTGATGATACGTGTTCCGATTGGCCAGTTCGGTATGACGCGGGTGACGTGTTCTATTGTCTACTACATTCGCTGCTTGCGTCGTCATGCGTGGTCAGCATTTCAGAGTGATAAACAGACGGTTTATATGCCATTAGACACTAGGATAACATGAAATTCTATTACATTCGAATAAACACCCCCCTCCCCCCCTCCCCCGCGCCATCGTCCGATCATTATGAACTTTTATTCGCGCTCTTCAAGGCATAATTCTTTATGCAAATGTCGGGCGTAGCGATGTTTCAATGTTCTGCTGGAGTTTTTACGGAAATGTTTATTATGATAGGATTTCAGAACGAGTTCAATCTATTCGTATTTTAAGTGCTGCTTTCGTAGTTTCATGCTTTTTATTGTTTCAAAGGTTCGATGATGCTACCAACATATTTTTATACTATAGTAATGTCAAACACTCGCTGCCCGCGGGGCTATAAAATGTGGGACTACGACAGCCATTACTTACCTCTCTTTCACACTTACAGTGAGAGACAAGTGTAAAAGAGAGATAAGTAATAGCTTACAGTAAGAGGTAAGTGTGGAAGAGAGATAAGTAATGGCTTACAGTGAGAGGTAAGGGTGGAAGAGATTACTATAACCCTATTTCTCCTTCCTACTACTACCATACATGTGAAAGTTTTGTGAGAAAGGATTGATGGATGTTTGTTACTCTTTCACGCAAAAGTGGCTGAAACACGCAAAAACGTATCCACTTTTTATAGATATTGTAGCGTACAAAACGGCTTCGGCGAACCGTCACCACACGCAGCTCTAGAAGGAACGGTGCACGGCAAGAGGTGGGAGACAAGGATACGAGCGTATCTGACCAATGACGTACTTACCGAGGATACCTCATGGCAACTACACCGAACAGATATATAAATAAAAATTGTTTTCTCTGACCCTAGTTACTTGAATGTATAAATGAATGCCAGAAAACCATTTTACGCTTTTGTGAGGAACCTACACATAAAAATGGCATGTGTATCTGATTATCCCGCTAAATGCTGATGAGATTACCGCGCGTCACCAATTCTATTGGAGGCGCGTGCGTCAGTGCCGTCACGCGCCTTCACGCGGTATGCATACGGAATTTATTGAAATCCAGCTTCGAGACGAAACCTTTCACAAACTACGTGGCACTGTAACACATTAGTGTTCAAATGTCTTGGGTTCGATTCTCAGAGGAGCAGAGACAGGTTCATTACTTTTAAGAGTAACTAAGAAGGAGTAACTAAGCTTGAAGACCACCTGATGTCAACTGCCCCAGTCCATAGATACCCAGGTCCATCCTCAAATAGACCAGAGATCCTATAGATCAGAGGTCGTACGTTGCTATCATGAGGGCACAAACCATACAACCAGTGTATGAGCAGCAAACAGGCATGCAGGTCTCCTGATTTTAAGTGGTCACTGCAGCCCAAGGACAGCCAACCTCAAATAGGGCCTATCCTATCTCAGCGTAGCAATCAGCCCTTTTCCGACAATTTATTTGTCCTTGTGTACGACACGAGTATGATGTTAGCTTCAAATAAAATATTTCCAACAACCATACCTCGTCACCCGAAACACTAGCAAAGAAGAACATGCTTCACGGTAAAGACGGAGTCGATACCTCCCCGGGCTAGCTTAATAACCTATTAATATATTTAGTAAACTACATAATAGGTACTCATAAAACAGTAATACACAAAGTAAACCACATAATAAAAAGAAACTAAGTAATATAAAATTCTGACTACCAAATTCAATACCGCGAAAAATGGTCCCAATATAGGTCAACGGAGATTTCAATGTGATACATCAAAGAATACGCTTTTATCGTGAGATGAAGATGAAATTGTGAGGTCGCTCAAACTCTTATAATGGGCGATATCAGCCTGAACGATCGCAAAGGATGGTAGAAAATATTTACGGGTTAATACAGAATTAAAAATACAGAAAAAATATTTTACTAATTGACAGCTCATCTTATGTGTGACAAAAATATTCACACATAATGATGCTGATACACATATCTACGTTTACCCGACATACTCGTAGCTCTCAAAGTTTGCAAATTAAATGTACATCGTTCGAAGGACCGACTACCGATGGGGAAGAAATGTCCTCGAATGGCGACCGCGTCTACGCAAAAAGAACACGAAGACGGATTTTCAGATAATTATGCAAATTAAAAAGTATTACAGCAAATTAAATATACGAAGGGCTGAAAGGAAAAAAGGATATTAAACCAAAAAAAATAATTTAAAAAAATTAAACCGACATCAAAAAAGTATGAAATAAAATTTGTTACATACTTTAGGCCTACTATGTTTTGAGGTTGGTGTCTTCAGTATCAAGTATTTTGTTTCTATTGTTACATTTCTGCATTATTTTTCGTAATTTTTAGTTTTAAGTCCATATCACTATCCATAAACTACTTACCATTCCCTAAGGTGAACAAAAAACAAAAAAGAACGAACACGATCCGTTGATTAGTTTCGGAGATATGCGTGGACAAACATATCTACATACAAACATACATACATATATATACACCCATCAAATTTGGTATTCTTGTGTGGAAGCCGTAATAGATCAACATTTATGTAAAAATTGTGGTTCTGAGAATATTACATTCATACGTTACATATATCGAATTGATAACCTCCTTTTTTGAATTTGGTAAAAAACATAATCTTCCTTCTGGCGATAAAAAACTTAGATCAAATAAACAATCCTATGAGGATTCATCAGAGCCTCTTGAGTTCAACTCAAAAAAATCAATGCCCGTCAAACTTCGTGAATCCAACATTATTTATTTTTTGGGAATTACATCCCGTCGATGTCTCGAGAACACTTGCTCGGGCACGTAGCTGGAGAATCCTTGAAGTTTCGCAAAGGGAGGTTGTAACGGGTCCTTCATTAACCTTTACAGGGGCGGCGTAAAACCGAAATCGAGTGAAGCGAGTGTTCGAGAAAAAGCGTCTGATTAAAACATCAGCGCGGAAATGTATGCAAATTGTCTCCCAATGGTTTCCTTGTTGTTCCCGCTAGGACCCGAGCGTACTAATCCACTTAAACCATAATGGCCACATCGGTAAATCATTATTGTCATATTAATCAGTTTTGACACATTAGTTACTTAAGTTAGTTAGTTAATTCTATGTTAGACGAAGATTTTTATATGTTGCTATGCAATGACAGTATATTAAAAAAAATGTGCAAATAAACGTTTTATCGTTGTCACGTGGCGATATAACAACGCACGTACAGGTTTGACCACAACTGTGTGTGAGTGTGTGTTCACTCCACTTTGTATAGAAAGTTTCAAACCTATTTCCTTCTTAAGGCTCGGTCAACTGCGCCCTCCTTTAGTTAAATGGATAAACAACTTGTGTTTGAGTTTCCTGAGTAACATTGTTAAAACGCTGTGCTCATACGAATATATGTATGTAGAGTTTAGAGGTTACAACTAACTTGCTTAAATCCCGCCATAACACTGTAGGTACTTGTTCACGATAAGAGGCCGTTATCTGAAACTCTTCGTGGCGTGGTGTATGAGACGTGCAGCGTCACGCTTTGTATGCAAATACCTACACTTTGTTGCGAGTGTTATGTTCTGGGAGATGCAAAGGACTGCTATAACTTTATATTCTATGGAGATGCTGGAAAACAAAATCTAGTTATACTAGCAACAGCCCGTGACTTTGTCCACGTTGAGAAGAATTTGACCCAAAGAGGAACAAAAAGTATCCTATGTGTTAATCTAGGTTCTAATCTCCGTGTGTACTTAATTTTACCGACCGTTGTTGCTTTAAAGAGTAATAAATATCAATCCATCTGTCCTTACACACTTTTGCATTTTTTAAAACAAAATACAGTATAGGCAAAAGGCAGAAGCAACAGAAAAATACAGCAGGAAGCCGCCCAAATGACCCAAGAACAGCCGGAGTGATGACAATTAGGTGAGGCCCATACCCAGTATCGGACTACAAAGGGCCGAAAGAAAGGAAGGAAGGAAATCCGAACTCACAGTACGCGGCGTGCCTCTAGTGGTGAAAACCAAATAATAAAATGTTGGTTTGTTCTTCTTTAACCTTCCTTCCTTTCAGTCCTTGGCAGTCCACTGCTGGACATGGGCCTCCCCTAATGGAAGCCACTCCACCCACCCGGTCCTGGGCCCTCTGAATCCAACGGTTTCCCGCTGCCTTCTTCAAGCGCGATGAAGACATTCTATCACAATCCGATGAAGATTGTGATATATCGCGCCGTGAGAAGTCAGCTTTACTATAGCTCGTAAAATGCGTACGCCGTAGCATCCTCGTAGAAGTTCTACGCAAAGTAGAAAAACACCGATCCAAAGAAACTGTTATTGAAGTCATTTTTGTATGATTTAAAAATATTATCTCATTAGGTTTACAAAAGGACACGTAATATATTTTTATGTATCGTTTTGTAAGCCTGTTTAAGGCCTCTTGGCAGATATATCGTAAGTATGTCATGTTTTCGCAACAAATCTGTTATTGTTGCCATTCGGTTTACTTCTTTTTGTGTGGTGATGTGTCTCCGCGGTTATAAACACTTCAAAACGCTATTACTTCTTCAAACACAGACATAAATCGTTCATATATCATTATTCCGTCTACAAAATTATAAATACATAATATAACAAGAAATAAAACCTTAAAAAAATTGATATCAAAAAACAAAGCATTACTTGAAAGTGTAATTAGTATCCATAGAAACAAGAAAGCTAAACGCTGCACACGCTTATTTTGAAATGCACGAACATTTGCATTAAGAGAGCACGCAAGCCTTTTGTTCTTTCAGCCGTTACATTAGCTCATTATGCAGTATAATGCAGTAAATTCTTATTTAAAAATGATTTATGACTTCTGAGTACATTTAAAAATCCTAAAGTCGGTAAGTGCATAATTCTAATTCTCATTTGATCCTTCCCGCTTCATCGGTAGATTAAGTTTTTAATTCTTTATTACATATTATAATAATATAAAAACTTAAATGTAATTTTTACTTCAAATAATTAAAATAATAGTTCAAATGAAATCCTAAATATAAAAAGCTATATCGAAATTCCTGTCCTTTCAGGCGATTTAAAAAGTTACTTTAATTTCATTTTTATTGAAGTTTTGCATGTTGGTCGCCATGAAATATTACTTTCTCTAAAATAAACAAAAACTAATTTAAAGTAAGAGAATAAGTAAGTATAAGTTAACATATTTATTTATTTATTTATGTAAACAAACACATACTACTTTACCTTACAAAAAATTAAACATATGAGAGGCTGATTCCTAATATTCTCTCTCAGTACAATTGTACAGAAATTAAATTCAAATCTCATCACAATTTAGATCAAGTGGTCGGCGTAGCTTCGTAGCTCAATTAGTGCCGTAGCAAAATGCTACAGGTGCTACGCCGTAGCGTCTGTATAGTAAATCTCGTATCTAGATTAGTTGGACGGATTGTTTTGTTTGAATCCTTGAATCTAATGTGCAATTCGGTATTGCAACTATTGAAGGAAGTGTATTAGGCACCTACTCCTCAAAAGTAGGTACCCACCTGTTACGAGTAATAAGTGAGAGGGTACTTTGGTCCTTTTAGGTCAGGCGTGGTGCAAATGATATCACATACGATGATTGTACTCTCGTTTGCGATGATTGTTCTCAAGGCATGCCGTTAATGTAGACAAAGTGCTTCAAAGGCACATGACTCCAAGTTTACTTTAACTCTCGTCCAATGTGAACGATCTAAGGAAATTTTTAAATCTATTTTTCTACACCTTGAGTTACATTATTGAAGTTTTAGTTTATTAGGGATCCCTAAAATTTCTGAAAATCTAATATAGCCTATGTTACTCAAAGTGAACATAGCATGACATAACATTTTTATTGTTGAAAGAATTAAAGGATCGGTCCAGTTTCTTCCGAGCTTATTCATAGCAAAAAAACATACAAACCAATATTAAAAAGAGAAAAGATTTCACTTAAGCAAAAGTTAAAACATTTAGTTCGATGTAACATCTTATTGCGGTGGCGGTACAAACAAATTGACCTACAAACGTCCGGTTGTACATAACATATTCTGTTCAGTCCATTTGAGTTCGAATCCTCACCGCCGTGCGATCGTACATTTCTCTAAATAGGACACGAGCGCTTAATGTGCGTACCAGTACGGAGCGTATAAAAGCAGCTGAATGGTCTTAAATCCCATGCTATTAAACAAGCAATGTTTGTAATACTCCTATGTATACAGGGTGTTTGTCGAACTAGCGACAATATAAGGGCATAAAATAGACCAAATTTAACCGACAACCCATATAGGGGTCTAGTCCCTTTCCTTTCGAAATGGCAGCCATTTAAATTTTTCTGCCATTGGAATTTTTGCTTAATATGTTGGTCTATTACGGCCTCCAAACAATTATACCAAATTTTATCAGTGTATGTATGTATGTATGTATGTATGTAGATATATTTCTTCTCGCATATCTTCGAAACTAATTAACGCATTGTATTTTTTTTGTTTATTTGCATTTCAACGTTTAAAGTTTCTTTCAAGGCGGTTCAGTATTACTAAACCGTGATATGGACTTCAAATTATTCCTTTAAATTTTAAATATATTTCCATTAATTTGTTAAGGTCTTGTCATCCCACTAGTATACTCACTGCGTTATCTAACACCGGAGTTGTAATGTGTGCTTTGCGTCATAAGCTTCCACTGCACTGTTTACTAAAGCTTCTACTCTACACGATAAAGTTAAACAGTTTGAACAACAAACGATCTGTGCCGTGAGCATGAACACTAGCAAACTATTCGTACGGTCCCTAAACGTCAAACATTACGAGTAGTATGTCAAGTATTGGTACTATACACGTCTGTCATTAATATCGGTCGGTCATCTGTCCAAGGTACACCTTCCCATAGTTACTAATGGTGCTCATTAACATTACGAATACTTTGACGATAGTGTTACTAACACTTAGATTGAATTTAAGCAACCATGGAGCGCTCACAATGCGACCAGTCGACGTACGACTAACTGGCGCGCAGTGTGAGTGCTCCCATAGTGTTTCTAAGGTCGGGATTGTTCGACCGTACATATTATTATTACACACACGAGTTGAGTTCGTACGACAACGCGTCCAAACAACGCGGCCTAAGTGTACGCAAACAAAACCGTGTAGACGGGTGTGAGATGACCGATAACATTTGAAAACGTAAAACTAAAAAACGAGCGGTCTATTTCTCGCGCTATAAATCATAATGAAAACGGCAAATAAAATGTAAAACTTTGGTCAGAAAAGGTAAGCGAGCGAGTTATCGGAGTTTATTCAAAACGGGCAGCCATTTCTCCATCGCTTGCGAACGAGCTATGGAGCCATCCACTAATTACGTCACACTTTAAGGGGAGACAAGGGGGTGGGTGGTGTCCTAAATTTCGTGACGTCACGTTAAAAAATATATTTTAATCTAAGTGTTAAGTAAGACACGAACTTTGAAGTATTAAACGAAAGACTCAAAAACATTTGCAAATCTATGTGTAGAAACACATAATTGGTTCAAATTGTTTTGTTGGCCACTCGTTCCACTGCACTGAGAAAAAAAATTAATACAATAATTATTTCTAGATGTAAAATTGTAAATGTGAATTTTGTTTGTTATAATGTAGCTATCACCGCTCTTTACTGGTTCTTAAAAAATCGTTTGACTACTCTCGATGAAACGCGTCCTTAGCGAAAGAAAGAGCTCATATCGCAACACCCGCGGCAAGCACGCGAGGCTGGCGCAATTAACCGTATTACAGTAATTTCTTACCATTTCCCTTTTTCTAAGACTAAGCTAAGTACTTTTATATTTAGCGTTCTATATGGCCATTGCTTTTTATACGTAAAATTATTAGAAAATACATGCAAGGTACTCGAAGTTAAGGGTTGAAAAGTAAGGAAGTACCTATAATTTTTTTTATTGTATCACTGATTCTGATATTTATTCGGATTTTCTAATGGTGTTTTCACAAATACACAAAACGGAGCGGCGAACCTCAGTAAAAATTCGGTCTTTTAATTATGACACTTATCGTAACTATTAATGAATATGTAACAGAGAAGTTCTCTTTCATTATCAAAGGCGTATGAAGTCTATCAACCCGCATTAGGCCAGTCTGGTGGGCTAAGCCTACACCTTTTCTTTTCGTAAGCAGAGACCCGACTCCGGATTTCCCATGAGTTGAAAGCCATCAAAAACAGGTTGCTTGCTCGAAAATTTAACCTAAAACCATTTTGTTTAAATTCAAAAGTGAGATTTTGTATTTCGAAAATTCGAAATGAAGTCTACCGAGATTTAATATTAGATAAAATGAACAATTAAACAGAAATGGCCTCCAGCATAAATTTATCGGAAGATAGCACCTACAATAATTCATAGTTAACCTAATTAAACGCTTTCAAAGATAAATTAATCGTAAAAACGTAATAAATCCCGCCCCGGGCGTATCTCCGACCAATTTTCTAATGGCTTTATTTGAACGTTAATCGCAATTTATGGAAGACTAATAGTCAAGGGATTGGAGTCGGTTCAATTCAAACGCGATTAAACGAAACAGCGATGAGTGTTGGGGAGACGTGCGCAGAAGCACAACGTTCTGTAGAAATTCACACAGCCTTCCTTCTATAGATCTAGAACAGAATAATCAGTTAATTGGTTAACAGTACGATACTTACAGCGATATACATCACTAATTTTACATAATTTAAATTGTATTTATATTTCTTTGCAACAATCCGCGTGGAACGTGTTTTGGTATGGACCCACCACCCTCCTTTATCTCTATGTAGGTATATACATTACAATGATATTATAGATTTCCGCAAAGTAACGCCTGATACAAAAAAATATATAATTTTACATAGGTATTTAACAATTAATTATATCAGTCTAGGGTATTTAAAGGGCACTTAAATTAGGGCTATTCACGTGAATATCAGAATTCAAAAAATCCTTGAAACGAAATTGAATAACTAGTAGTCTAGGTAAACTACATTAGGTATTTCTAGTATTACAGTTACAGGGCATCACTTCCTTCACCGGTACCGGAATCATTCGACGACATCAAGAACCGCGCAGCTGGTGTAAATGGAATGTCTGGCGAATTTTCCAAATTTTCATGTTCATTTTCGTGCTTCGCAGAGCGCATTAAGTGGTTGGCACCAGCTTAGTTAGAACAACCTAAGACTCATTGGGACTCTCAAGCATGCAGCTATCTCACTATATTATCCTTTCCCGTGATACCAAGTGACATTTAATTTTGTTAAATATACATAAGTAAGAATTAGGTCATTTGAAACAGAAACTTTCGATTAAGGGACCGCATTCTTCAACTAGGGAGGACTGAGATTGTAAAAGATTAAATAATCGCTTTTATTTACTTCATTTGTTTTATTTATTTCAGTTTTGAAATACTCCACCCGAAAGGCCACAAACATAAACAAACACACCCACGCAAATTATTTGCGCTATGAAAGTTCCATAGAATCTCTGCATATATTTATACAAATGGTCCGAAGTTAACATTTGGACCGCGGTCCCCAGGCACTGACATCGCCTGGCCGGAGATCTCCTCTTTTCCTCTTAAAGTATTTTTTATGTAAAAACTAGATTATTGGATAAACGGGCCACCTGATGGAAAGGAGGGTCGCTAGTGCATTGCTGGCTTTGAAGGAGTTTTTACGCCAATAATATAACACCAATATCAAAGTCCCGCGAAAACACCTCTGAAGATTTATTGCTCTAATAATTAAATTTACAGTTTCCATTTTATAAAGCCTTGTTAATTAACAAGAAAGGTGGTCTGGTGTTCATTATTTAATGATTAATGTTGGATGCTAATAACAGATTGCCGTTCAAACTCGAGTTACAGTTAGCTAGTTCGGGAACGGTTGTTTTATTTTACAAGATTTGGATAAAGACACAGACAAATCATTTATTTGAACGAAAATGGGTTAGTTTAAGATTTTACAAAGCATCTGTTAATTCCATATTAACCTTTTCAGATATGCAAATTTTTACAATAAAAGATTTGAAAACTAAAACCATCTAAACGTCTAAGGCAAAGATACCTATATCAAAAGTGGGACACCTAAATTAGCATCCTGCTAACTGCTTTTCTGACACTTTTTAGTGGCCTGTAACATTTACCAACATATTTTTCCCAAAAAAACTAAACAAGTTTTTACCATGGTTATAAAAGTAGAGCCCACATTTACGTTTTCTCTTGTACAGTATCACGCCGTCTGGTCATATAAAAGTCTTTGGTTAAGGGAGTTTTCTTAACTTTTTTTATAAAAGGTTTCCGTAATGCACAATTGCCTCCGAGAAGATTGTGATTTCGGGGAAATCCCGAGGGTATAATTTGTTTTTCCAGGTCAAACAACGTTCACGTCTTCTAACTAAAAAGAAACAAGTTTCATTCAAAAACAGGATGTTTCTATAACAAATCGTGTGGTGATAGCCCAATTACTAAGAATTTGGCCCCTTACTCGAGAGGTCTGGATTCGAATCCCATATAGCGTTTTTAATTAAGGGCTATGTGATCTTCATAAAATTAAATAAAAAATCATTGTAGTAAGTTATTGCTGCGTGCCACGGGTTTCGAACCCGGACCCCTAAATTAAGAGGTCGAATTTTAAGCTACTGGGCTATCACCGCTTGTGTGCTTGTGCTTATTAAATCCTGTTAATTAATAAATGAAATTAAATGCCGGTGTTAAAATTAACAATTACTATTTTGTCGCGGTGTTCGTTAGCGATTAATTGAAAATCTTTGGGCTCCGTTTTTAATTAACCAGCTTTGAGGAGCTTTCAATCTTCAAGATTTAGGTAAAAACCGCTATTAGGCAGTTAATTTCTGCAATAAAGGCCGCGAGAATTGTTCATCTGCTAGAAAATCCTTTTATTAACCCCCGACGCAAAAGAAGGGGTGTTATACGTTTGACGTGTCTGTCTGTCTGTCTGTCTGCATTGTCTGTGACACCGTAGCTCGCGAACGGATGAAGCAATTTAAATTTATTTTTTTTGTATGAAAGGTGAGTTACGGCCGAGTGTTCTTAGACATGTTCGATAAAAATCGGTTGAGTCGTTTAAAAGTTGTGGGGGGTGAAAGTGGGGAAGAATAACCGCATGTCTGCAAATATAATTGAGTGGGGTCTCAAATGAAAGCGCATCACGTGTACATTACAAAATAATATGTTCAATGAAAATCGGTTGAGCCCTGAAAAAACTCTGGGGTAAAAGTGGGGAAAATACCCAATATCTGCAAATATATTATTGTGTCGGTGGTTTTTTTTTAATTTTTTATTTCATATTATTATTTTTATTAGGTCAAATTCTTTTAAAGACCATGAATTATTGCAGATTTGGCACTGTACTGAGTTTTTCAGTAATTGAGTAGCAAAAGAGCATATTGTAGGTCACCCGTATTAAGTAGGTCCCTAGTCCTTACTAAGAGTTACAAGAGTACCGATTACTCTTAGCAAGGACTATGCCATTCAGCTGATGACCCCTCAATCATCAAACACTAAAACATTATTTCATCCTGGTTGGTAATTATGTTGGTAGCGGAACTATATTAGTTCTTTCACTATAAAATAGAAAATAACTCATTTCCTCGCTAACGTCCACATAGGTTGAACCTTTTGTAAGCCTCTTGGGAAATCTGTTTCACCCGGGGTGAACCAAACGACTCTACTAATAAACTTTCCAAGAAAAAATAACGTGTTTTTCGAACTGATTTTTATTGGACGAATAAGAAGAAGATAAGCCTCTTATTCGCAAAAAAGTATATACAAAAAGTAAGATAAACCACTGCGATATTAATATTCCATTACATGTTTAAGCTCGCATAGCCATATGAAGCGAGCATAGTCCCGCTGCTTGAGTAGATCGGAAGCGATCGAAAAAAGTTAAGCAACGTAAGGATACTCCACCACGCTGCTCCAGTGGTATTGGTGGAGAACTGGTCTAGTGGACCCGTGTCGGATGTTTTCAAACCTCCCATTAGGTTTCAGAAAAGGTTTAACAGCAGCTTTTGTATCGAGAACAACCGGGACTGACGGCGCGCGTAACGTGTCCTCCGAAGCAAGGAAGCCTTAAAGGAAGTTTAGTTCGCCACTGGTCAGTGGTCACCCATCCAGGTACTAACAGCAGCTATTGTATCGAGAACAACCGGGACTGACGGCGCGCGTAACGTGTCCTCCGAAGCAAGGAAGCCTTAAAGGAAGTTTAGTTCGCCACTGGTCAGTGGTCACCCATCCAGGTACTAACGGCAGCTATTGTATCGAGAACAACCGGGACTGACGGCGCGCGTAACGTGTCCTCCGAAGCAAGGAAGCCTTAAAGGAAGTTTAGTTCGCCACTGGTCAGTGGTCACCCACCCAGGTACTAACCGCGCCCCACGTTGCTTAACTTTTTTGATGCGATCAAAACAAGGGGCTACGCGCACACATAGTAAAAAGAAATAATACAATTATCCCATACTTCTTACTACTTCTTCAACATCTTCTTACTTTGTTATTCTCGTTATTTAAAAAGTTCAGCAAATATCTCCACAGAGAACGAAAAACTGTGAACATTTCTGCGATGACAGTCAGATATTCGCGTGAGCTGCCAAGCTAGAATAATACTTACTATACGAGTACTCAAGTTAGTGGCCTAATGAGCTCAACTTTTCTGCAACTCTTGTTTTTTTCATGAAACTAAGTTTGCCGTAAAGTTTCCATTCATTGCTTAACCAAAGGTGAACTCCGATAATAATAAGTTGTTTTCTTTTTACAGTTCTCATGAATTGGAGTCGTGGCATAATAATATGGAGAAGTGTATTTAGTTGTTTATTATTTGAATAATTTCCATCATCAAAACATTAATCTTTTGCATTCTTCATTGGTCGCAGAGTATTGATTCACATTCAGCGGCATATCACCGTCCCTAACTTCGGCCTAACAAGGATTCTTGCACGAAAATAGGCCCAGAACTTCCGTATTCTTGACCAGTCTGTATCTAGTTTAGATCTAGATTTTTTAGTTTTTAGGCTATTTTACTTAAAATCTGAAGAAGACGGCGGGAAACTGTTGGATTCATTGCTCTATAAAATATGAAATTATCACATATTCGCGCAAATAAACGTTTTTGTCTGTTTTCAAAGAGCCCAGGACCGTGCCGGGTAGTTTCGATTAGAGACTGACGTATACATTTTGCATTTGTCTTTTTGTCCCTAGTAACGGTAAAGTTTCTCCGTAATAATAATATGTTAAGTCTCAGACGAGTTCGATGGCCAACGAAGTGCTGCCTAATGAGAGAGGCACTCGGCTAATTGATTAGACCCCAGCGCATTATTCCACCCTGGTAAGCCGCTAGAGGTTATGGGCCAGTGGCTAAGAATTCGGTATGTTAAACGAGAGATCCGGCTTCGAACCCTAGCTATTGCTATTAAATTATTCATGGCTTTATGGAGTGCAATGTTTATTCAATTAAGAAATTTAAGCTTCTTTGTGTGTAGGGTAAGAGAAAAAAAGGACGAAAAAACCTGGATGCATGGAGCATACTACGCCGCGCTCAAATGTGGATTGTGGAAAAAAAAGATGACAATCTTACTATTATTATAAATGCAAAAGTTTGTGAGAATGGATGGATGTATGGATGTGTATTGCTCTTTCACACAAAAACGTCTGATTTTACCTGGATATATATATATAGCATACTTCATAACCCTCTCTGGGCCTTCTTAATTCCACACGGACGAAGTCGCGGATACAGTCTAGTCACTTATAACAGCGTCGCTACAAAACAAGCAACAAAGAAGGAACTCAAAAAGAAATATATTAAATGTTGAATTTTGACTGGGAACAGCAATAAACAAGTTGTTGTTTATCTGATAGCGGACAAGAGATCGGAACGTCCGGGCGGTCGCAAACAAAGCGACGCCCCGTCAGCGCCGGGTAATTACCGCCGCTCTGGTGTGGAGATCGTTCTATTTCAATTGTATTTATATTTTATTTGTACATATTTATATATAAATTTAAATATAATTTGCTGTAACGCTGAAGGAAAGGTTTTGAAAGAGCCACTTGTATTATTTTGGTAGTTTAGGAACAAATTTGATTGGATTTGTTTTTAAATGGCAACACTGTAAGTAAGGATGGATAGGGGCTGTATTTTATAAGTAGAGCAAAGAAATGGTCAGACCTGATAGTAAGTGGTCACCGTTCCCTGTCGGCACGACCAAAACAAGAGGAGTCGCCAGTGCGTTGTCGGCTTTGAAGGAGAGCTCTTTTTGCACCGACCCTGCAGTGGGTCTAAGTAGCGACAGACGATTTAAATTAAATGTTCGACTTCATATTCTAAATGAATGAATCAATACCGTTAGATAATAATAATGTCACGACACGAAATTGGATACCCTATTACGAAGTGGCCCGTAGTTATACAACCTGTTGCTTGATAGCTACTTGTGGTCTGACACGAGTAGAGATATAAATGTATTATTTCGTCAAGGTATGTACGATACATATACGTACGTACTACATCAGCAGTCGGCAGTTAAGTGGGCACTGCGGCCCATGGACGGACACCCACGTCCAACCTCAAATATAATAGAAATTCTGTGATTGTATGCGGGATACAACCTCAGATAGAATTTCTTCTTTGCTACTCATGAGGTCTGAGATGTTCGCCTCGAATAAAGTATCTCCGGCAGTCACACCTCCCCAACCGAAACGCAAGACATGAAGATAGTGCTTCTATACGGCGGGTTGTGACGACGGCGGTAAGGTTCCCGGGCAAGGTCTTACGACTCTACCAGTACTCTACCAGTAAATAATACGTTAATATATTATGTATAATTTTGACATCTCATGAGGGTCTTACAAGAAGTGTCCTACATTGCGAGTCAAGGATACGAGTACATACTCGTAGCTGTGACCCAACGTTGTCCTTGTTTACTATTCCGACGAGGTTTAATAGCTGCCACCAGAATCCAGGGGATGATGTCGTCACAAAGAAATGCTATTGACCTTCCTAGAATGTTCTCCACAGCATTTGAGTGACGTAATAAAAAATGGAGCGGATTTGTAAGTAGATGACAATTTATAAGTGACCGAATGGGAGGAAAAACTAAGTAGATATACCTACGTAACATACATCACATTCAATAGTTACATATGTGGCCCGAAATACAATTAAACAGTAATAAAATATCGTCATTGTGTCCGTTTAGTTGATTTTCTAGAATTTATTAAATAAAGGCAAAAGTAACCGTTTCCTGAAAAGCATTTCTTTGTAATTCAATAATGTTTTGAGACCTTCCTCAAGTTGTGGGGTCTACGAGTCTACGAGCAAGTCTACGAGCGTGAATTTTATTACAAATCACTAGCGAAATTTAAATCCGTTTTAAAATACCTACTATTAAAAGCTCATAATAAAGTAAAATCAGCACAAAATACCCCAACAACTCTCGAAAGTATTTGTTTTTCATAGTATCGATAACAATAATATAAAAATGAGATCAAAATAACATCCCGACAAGTTCCTGGTTCTGATTCACCCCCCACACGCCGCTGGTACATTTCCGATCTCCATCGCGAAGAAATCCACAACTTTTATCCAAAACTTCAATTGATTGACCCAAACTATTTCTCTCACTTACCGGTCGGTGTCAACTCCGTATTTAGGGCTATATTATGTGGTATGTCACAGAAATCCACTTAAAAACGTCTCAAAATATTCCGATACGCGTGGTTGCGCGTAGAGGCCGCACGCAATACGTGTATCCGCGCCGGTCGCCGGCACTCAACTACCTCGACCAGCCTCAGGGTGGAAGCTAAAACTTCCTTCAGCTTCCTTCCAACTTCTCACTATAAAGCTTTTTAAATGAAGCGATAATCGCTCTACTACGCACGAGACTTGAACGCTCGTGCTCTACGTAGAGCCTTTTCCGCGCCTTTCAGAGTTACAGTTATTAAACTTTTATGGTTCAAAAGTAGCGAGCATGTAGTACGTATAATGTGGCATTCGCTGGCTTTTTGATTACAGATAAATAAAAATATAGATAAATTTTTAAAAAGAAATATTTTAAAACGCAAAAAAATGAATAAACAACAATTATATTATATTTAAAGGATAAGGCAATTTAAGACTTTTTTTTAATACTCTTAAAACATTGTCATCATCATGCATCGTTATCTCTCAAATGCTCCGAGCACTGCTAAGCAACGATTGATATCATAGAGCCCTGCTATTTACTAGGCGATTTGACTTTATTTAGAGAATTTTATTCGTTAACGAATAATAAATCACATACTCATTTACGAGTACGAGGAGAACTGGAAATCCTATACAGGTGCTGTTATCTAGAAATGCAGTTATTCTCTCCTAGTGTAAATCATACTTTATTAAATTTCATTGAGGTTAAACATTAATTTTTCCAACAAAAGCCTGCCTGAATTTAACGGCGACACTTAAGAACATTCGGTTCGGACGGAAATTCTACAGAAGTGGACATTTGGACAAAAAACATTAAAACTGAACAGCGTTAAAGATCCTATTCCAAAAATGAATGTTCCCGGATGGACTCCGGTTGTTGCCAGTACTACCTACTCGTATCAGCGTTACTGAGACTTTGTGCAAAGGATCTCCTACTAATGTAGGTCAAGTCGGAGTTTTGTATACAGGGTTATTGGTAATTCAAAATACTTCTTTTCGGGGGTTGACCTTTTTTATAGTAATTGTGTAGCAAATGACCAGGTAGGCCACCATGCAGGTAGCTTCATGATATCATGTGATATCATGTGGATATCATGGACTGGAACCCACCAACCTCAAATAGAGAGAAACTCACTCATGAGATGTTCGCCTCAAAAAGGTATCCCCGGCAAGCACACCTCCCCAGTCGAAACACAAGACACGAAGAACATGCTGCTTTACGACGGGTAAAGGGTGGCGGTAAGGCAACGTAGAAAACTTCGATAGCATGATTCAGGATACACGTGGCGCCATCTCTCTCCATCATCTGGACGAGTGGTACAAGTCATCACAGTGCTATCACCTAAAAAAGAACCTATAAGCAGGATGAACTTTACACAGCAAATGTCCTAAAAACGCGAAAGCTTCATTTTTCATGATTTAATATACTTCGAAGCCCGGTCGAAGGCAGTTTAAAGGCAGAACGGACTGTTGTTAGTTCTTTTAACCTGAAAAAGGTTCATTTTAAATACATGAGCATACAAAATAAATCTCGTACTTTTACTGTATCACACATTAACGCCACTAAGCAAAAGCCCCATTAAACGCAACTTGGCCATAAAAGGTCTCTGAGGCAGTTGCAACCGCTAATGTACCTACTACTTAATGGTTGGCTTTGTGTTAATTATGGCCATCCTCGCGCAGTTAGCGGTGAACGATACTTTCTTGGCGGCCATTTTGTTTTTGTGTCATAGTATAGACAAAAGTAGGAAAAAGGACGAGAAAGTTAGGCTGCGCTCAATTTGGACGGGATTTCGTGCGAATTCAACGTACGTTTACGCACGAACAATCCCGACCGTAGAAATACTATGGGAGCGATCACACTGCCTGCGACTTTAGTCGTACGTCAACCTAGTCGCACGCAGTGTGAGCACCTAGCATTTTAAAGTTTGGCATTGTTCATGCACGAACGCACGTTGTACGTACGAGTTGAATTCGTACGGAATCGCGTCCAAACTGAGCGCAGCCTTACTGTTATGCCCACAAGGACGAAGTCGCGGACAAAAGCTAATAAATATACATAATTATACGAATCACCTAACATTAGCCTGCACGCCCTTTCTAAAAGAACTTGTTATCTCAAAACTGCATTGGTCCATCAATAAAATTAAATGACGGTGTCGAAAGTGAAGTCTAAAATAAAGTTAAAGTAAGATCTAAAATTTAACGTATTAGTACGCGTTGTGCGTGGGAGGAGCGAGCCTGACGTCGGGACCGAGCGTCGCCATCGAAGGCTACGTAGGCTTTACGATGTTTTCGCCATCTCAGCACACTTTTAAATTATGTAGATACTAGCTGACCCAGCAGGCTTCGCTCTGCCAATGAAATTTTTTATTTTTTTTTATTTTTATTTAATAGCCTATGTTACTCAGGCTGAATGTAGCTTTCCAATGGTGAAAAAATTTTTGAAATCGGCCCAGTAGTTTTTGAGTTTATTCGTTACAAACATACAAAAATACAAATGTTTCCTCTTTATAATATTAGTATAGATATAGATATCTCCAACAGATCGGAGCATGGATAAGGACTTTTGACGTCAAATGCGAAAATTTTGACTAACCTGTTTTAATTCTTGTCTAAAGCGATAAGAATGTATCCAACTAGTAGTAGTGGAACGGTAGTTGCAGAGATAAGCGCCTTTTTTGGTGGTAGCGCCACAGTCGCTCGTCCGGTGGGGTACCGCCAGCCTCGTAACCCGTCGTAAAGCAGCGTGTTCTGCATGTCTTGTGTTTCGGCTGGGGAGGTGTGGGTGCCGGAAATACTTTATCTGCGGTGAACATCTTAGTATTCATGTTAGTTTGAGGCGAACATCTCAGTGCTCCTGAGTAGCAAAACACCCGCAGACAACTTCAGATAGGTTTTCTTCTCCATTTGAGGTTGGATGTGGGTGGCCATGGGCTGCAGTGACAACTTTAACAGATAGCTGCCGTGCCCGTTTGCTACTTAATTACTAGAAAAAACGATATTAATTAGTGTACTCATAAATATTTATTAAATCTACATAAGTAACAATACCTGACAGTTTTGTGCTTGTCTTTACTACATCTAACTAAACGATTTTATCGTCTTATAAAAAATAAGGCGATAAAATTGTTAAAATTCATAATCTTTTAAAATCAACAACTTTCAAAAAATTCTTTAATATTTTTTTCCATCGTTTGAAACTCGGCGGTATTTGCTTTATTACGATATTACTTTGTAATAGGATACTTTCCTGGTAAATTCGCTAAGAAGCTTACGATATTCGAGTTTGAAAGTTATTGAGACGAGATGACTCCACTTCATGATTTGAATTAATAATTACAGTACTTGTAATTTGTAAGATTACGCAAAGTTTTAATGACCTTACTATTTTGTTAAACACCTTTGTAAAATCGACTCGAAAGTGTAATCAATGAACATTCACATGTATCTAATATCAGTGTTTCCGTCAAAGTTGAAATGTGAAATTACACCCTCGTTAGAGATAACGTGATCGCTTCATGTCATGGGGTGTTTCTCCCTTCGATGGCATGCCGGGGAGGGAGGGGAGGGGGAACACTAATAGCCGCTTCTGCTCTATTAAAGATACGAATATTATTCTCCAGCGTGTACCCGCGGCTTTGTCCGCGTTTACTTCAGAAATTAAATGCGTGGAGAATGTACTAAAATATCACCGAAAAGAAACAAACATGTTATTACCATACGAAATTGCTTTAATTTGCTGCCAAACGAACACATCTTCACATTTATATTGTTCGTATGGATTATGGATTTACACAATAATTATATTAGAGTTATTATAATATTTTACTCGTATTATTAATCTAGTCTATCTTAAACGTTACGCACTTACTGCTCCCAACACCTATCTGAGTTGGGATCAAAAGGCAAACCTCGCATACCCGCTTGATGAAGCGTTAGCCCTTAACGAGGGCTCCATGTCACGTCTCCAAGTTCGAAGGGCTCAATTAAACGCCGATATTAATGACATCCAGCCTGACGTGTTTTTGTTGGCGGCAAAGTGAGATTAATTTTTGGCGGTTTAAAGGGTTAAGTACAGATTACCCATTGTATGAGTACCTAATTTCTTTCGGTTGTGAGGGCTACTTACAGAACGTGTGTGGTGACTTCCGTCACTCGACAAGAGATGGCGCCATAGGTTTCTGAATCACGCTATCGAAGTTTTCTACATCGCTGGCATATATACAAAACTCTCAAATGATGTGAAATGATAATCGGAGCACGGCCGCACCCCAGACATAGTGGGGGATCTCCCTTTGGCACACGTGTATACGACTGACGTTGTACATACGAGTACGTCCATTATGTAAAGCGCTAACGTTCTAAGATTTAGCGGAAACTCAATCTATCAATAATGATAGATTGCTAACTGAGGGAGCACTTCAAATCCAATATGTATGTAAATACCGCGCTTGTTCTACAATAATGGCTGCCTTTATCAATTACTGAACATCGACGACGAGGCGTGGAAGCTGACAGTGATTGCTCTGTTTGAGGCGAGAGTGAGACACAGAGTCAAGTGAGGTATTCTCAACGAATCAAGCAATGTTAGATAATAAATAACTGGAAACATAAATTAAAATAAATAAATGTATTACCGCTGGGTGTCAATTCAAATCGCTGCTCTGCTGGGAATAGAACCCAGGACGCTCCGTGCTGCGCACCGGTACCTTAACAACTGTGGAACAGGTGGTCAGGTTGTTTCATTCTGAGATTCCGAGAACAGAACCGTCCCTGCAGTCACGAAATGGTTGTAAAAGCTCTGACATCTACAGTGCAATTGATTCCAAATTTTTATAGTAATTGAGTAGTAAAAGAACATGCACCCGAGCTAAAATTCCTGCAGCCTATAATAAGATTCTCATAAAAAGTTATGCTACATAAAACATAATACATTATGGTGCTTAAGAAACATGTCTCCCCACCCCCCTTAAGCCACCCCCTCTCCGCGTGTCACTCGGCGGTAATCACTGCCGGTTTCCGACCACTGCTTGCGTCGTATGCTCAGTAATTGTATTACAAAGCTGAATTGTGCAAATTTATTTTATTTGTGTTGATTTAATCCTAACATGTCCGTATTTTATAAGTAAACGGCTTTAGTGTTGACATAGAAATATGATATTTTCACAGACCCGGATTTCACAGAAAAGGATTCATTGGGAAGTTTCTCAATGAAAAGACAGACTTCAACACAGATAAAGATATAGACTGACGAACGGATAGCTACTTACTGAAGTGATACTATGGTTCTACTCTTAAAACGCAAGCTACAAATAGTATAAAACAAATAATCTCAATTTTAACTCTAATTTAAATTCTGAATTCTGATCATTTTTAGAATATGACACAAGATAAAGCGCAGTCTTAAAAGCTCCAGCACTTTTGAATTACGAGTATGTGCCCTCATATTATATAAGCTATAAGCAACTCTTTGTTCGTAAGCAAACTCCCTTGAGAAAAATTAAGCATTATTGCAACAATCTGTAACTCTTACATTATCTTACAACAATCTGTAGCTAACCAGTACAAATAAGAAAGAAATACAAGGTTTTGTTCGTTAGCAAGATACAATGAGTTCCCCTGTTGCACATCTGTGCTCGGACTTTCAATTAAATACGTTCTTCCAATATCAATCGTTGGTATTGTTTGTAGAGGGCTATCGTAGCGTAAGTCGAGATTAAACTAGCTCCTACGTTTATAAAAGTATTTAATAAACCTTTATTTATTTTTATTAACAAATTCAATTTTATATTGTTAATGTAGGTACCCATGTTGATAATCATTAATGTTGTAGTAATAAACACAACTGACTTTCATCAGTCGTTCTTTTATTGTGTGAAGTGGCACAATACAAATCACAGCAGTCCTATCAATCAATTTCGTTCCGCATACTAATCTTCTGTAGCGCAGTCCCAACTCCAAATACCTTAATAATAGTTCCTCGCTATTGATTCTCATAAATTGTCAATCTGTAACGTCTAAGTCCACTTTGCACACGCCAATCACTCGTAGACACAGCCACGGCATAGTTGAACTTAGATGTGTGATAGTTTTTCCCTATCTTCGAGCGAGCCACGCTGCCCCCTCAATGAGTTGGTATGTAGAGGACTTAGCTAGTAAAAGGTTTCGCTTGTTTCCAAAATTACCACTTTGTAGAGACTAACTAGTGTTCATTTCCGAGTAGTTGAGTTAGTGTTTCCTCATCTTCTGTTCCCGCAGCTGACGAGCGAGCCACGGTACCCCGTCAGCAACCCCTGCGGTAACGAGCGCTCTCAGCTCACGTAAGGAACCTAGAATAGTGTTCTTGTTGTCGTTTCATAGTCCAATTTCAACATCTGTTATCGGCATTCCATTACCATCCTCGCCAATTGCATTGCAACCTCTTTGTATTTGCAATTGTATTTTTCCTCATCTTCTATTCCCGCAGCTGACACGCGAGCCACGCTAGCCCCTCAATGAGCCCAACGGTAGCGAGAGCTATCAGTAATCAGTTCACGCAAGTAACTGTAGTGTTCTTGTTGTCGTTTCATTGTACAAATCAACATCTAACATCGGCATTTCATATTACTGCAGCAATGTTAACTGCTGCCGAGTGTTTGAGCTAGCACTGACGGCTAGTGTTTCCTCATCTTCTGTTCCCGCAGCTGGCGCGCGAGCCACGCCACGCCGTCCGCCAGCCCGGCGCCCGTGAGCGCGCTCGACGCGCAGACGTGCCACGGCTTGTCCGTGATGCGCTCCAGCCCCAGCGCTGGAATGCACATTTTTATTGTTCACATACATACATTCTATAAATGGAAGAGCCGTAGTAGCTCACTCGGAGATGTACCTTACCGCCACCCTCTTAACTTGGCGTAAAGCAGCATGTACTTTATGTTTTGTGTTTCATTTGTGGAGGCGTGGTGGCCGGTGATATTTATTTGAGACCAAGATCTTAGTCCTTATGCGAAGCAAAGCACCCCATATACAACCTCAAATATTATTTCTTCTCTATGTGCGGTTTAATTATTAATAATAGTGTGTGTATGTGTGTGTGTTCGTGACGCAGTTACCGGCGGCGACGTGCGGCGCGGAGAGCGCGTGCGGCGCGTCGCTCTTGTTGGCGAGCAGCAGCAGCGGCACGCGCCTCGCCAGCGCCGAGTGCGACAGCGCCAGCCACAGCTCCTCGCGCGCCACTACTGCACACACACACATCACATCGTACACATAACATAATGTTTCTTAATCAGATTTTTATGTGCTAACGACGGGTCGAGCGACCCGCACTGCACGCACCGCACAGGCCAGGGGGGACTGATTCCTACATTTTGGGAGGAGACCCGACCCTGCAGCGGGATGCGTACGACCAAACGGGCATACAAGCCACCCAATCTTAAGCGATCATCGTCGACTATTGACACGAGCGACAGATATGCCAGTTCCAAAATTCTATGGCTAATATTATAAATAAAGTTCTAGAGAATTTGCGTTTGCAACGGAAAGGCTATCACAAGTTTTGTATTAAACCAGTAGTTTGCCAGATACACCATAAAAACCATTTGCACCTTTTTTCCAAGATGGCGGGCGCAGGGTAAGGTTTACGACCCCATAAATTTGGAATAAGATTTAGGTACTCTCACCCCCCTACACATCTAAAAGACAACATTGCTTGCATTTGACAAATGCAAGCTAAGCCCAGAAAATGTAACATTTCAGTGGACTAATGATGATAACCATAATTTTAATTCTTGATTTCGTACATGTACATTTTCGAACACTTACGAGTCGGTTCTGTTATCACTATTAACACAATTTATCAACTGACAAGCTCTCCACAGCTCTACTTCGTTAAATTAATTCCAAATATTGGCACAGCGCTCAATTAACTATATCCTTGTACCAACAGATATTCACTATAATCGCCGAGACAACAAACCTTTCAATCAGTTCCCTCCGAGTACCTATACATAAGTAAGTTATAGAGTGCACGACGCACGTAAGGCATACAATTAAAGATGTTACACATATAGATAAATAAATTGATATGGTTAAAATCATTAAGTACCTTTTCTACTATTTTCTTTTCTGATTTCTTAAACTTTCTTTGAACTTATATGAATATATTAATACCAAAATGAACCAAATCGGTCCAGCCGTTGTCGAATTTTAGCGAGACTAACGAACAGCGATTCATTTTTACTATATAGAATAAATATTATATTGAAATTTGAGATTCAACGTGGTCCTAGGACTAGAGTGGTCGCTTCAAATAGAACTTTGTTTAACAGAAATAGTAGACATGAAAAAGATTGGCGGGAGAGCCTTAGGTGTGTTAGTGGGTCTTCTATCTATAGAAATTAAAGTGCAAAATATATGTTGGCACATAATATATAGTTCATAGTGGTTCATACCTGCTAACACCCCTCTTGGCTTTGTAATCTCTAAGGCTTACTCCCACCCTCTGATCTCAAATCAAACCATTGTAGCAGTATCCTCTCATCAGCCGACTGTTTATTAAAGATGTGCCGAGTTAGTTAAGTTTAGAGCTCGAGTATTTGGTATTTAGTTAGAATCTCAGTGGCAACACCAACCACCAACCCGTGAAGGCTATCGTGGTATGGACTAAGGCCTAAATCCCTCTCATTGTGAGAGGAGACCCGACCCTGTAGTGGGTCATTGATCGATTACTGTACGTATGGATACGTTACCCAGGCGCAGGTGGTCGGCGGCGTCCACGACGAAGATGATGGCGTCGGTGTCGCGGTAGTGCCTCTCCCACAGCGGCCGCAGCCGCGCCGCGCCCGACACGTCCCACGCGCTGAACGACACGCCGCCGCCTGCAGCGCACAGTGCACACTCACACCACACTCACACTCACTCATCACAAGCGCACTGTTGCCAGGTCAGGGGTTTTCTCCCCAATTTGGGGGAGTCTCATAGGGAGAGAGTTGGAGGACAATATTTTCTTTGAGGGATCTTTGGAGGAGAAAAAAATCATCACGCTTTACTTTGTTTTGTATTGACAGGTTTATGTAGCAAAGCTGGCGGCTTGCGATTTAGAAAAGAATCTAAGGTTTACTCGCCAATCGCCACTACTTGCTTTTAAAATGTGTACGAAGAAGCAAAGGAAGATTGAACTGAAGGTCTAAAGCAAAATTCAAACCAAAGCTTTACGGAAATCTCGTGAACAGTGGACAGTGTGTTTCGGTAAGACATTAGTAAAAAAAATTGGTCTGTTACTGTTGGTGGCTGGTCAGGTCATACTCGTAGTTGTTATAGCCCACTCAGATGTACTGTCTCGTGAAGTGTCCTGCGCGTGTCCCACGGTGGGCAGCGCTGGCGGTGGGTTGGGCGAGGGTTGTGCTCTAGATACTGACTGGTAAAGTGGTCCTGCGTGTGTCCCACGGTGGGCAGTGCGGGCTGCGGTGGGTCGGGTGCGGGGGACAGCGCGCGCAGCAGCGTGGACTTGCCGCTGTTGTCGAGCCCCAGCACCAGCACCGTGGCCTGCGCGCCGCCGCCGCCCAGCCACGCCGACAGCTTGTCCAGCAGACCCATGCTCTGGGGATTCAGTACAATACCTATTTACTTATATCGCATCACAATTTAAATAGCAGAAACAGACATAACTTATAATGCCCAAAAGGCGGTGTTATCGCTCAGGTAGCGATTTCGGACAGACAACCAGAACTAGGACCCCGAACCGAGTAATAGCCTCCAGAAGACCGTGTTCTTAATTACTGGGCTATTACACGCCTCCATCTATCTATCAACCTACCATCAGCCGACATCGACCCACCACTGGACATAGGCCTCTTCCAAGGCGCACCCTGAGCCAGACTTTCGGCTATCCTGATCTAGTTACTTCCCGTCGCCCCAAGCACACTATGTTTGCTAAGCCGCGGTCTCCACTCTAACAGCCGTTTGCTTCAAATTCCATCGGATATGCGACGGATGTAACCAGATCCCATGTGACCATACATACTAATCGGTTTTTGAGGATCGGGTTTTGATTTCAACATCAGGTGGTCGCCCATTTGTTCCTTTTATATTAGAAACTCAGTCTCAACTAACACGTTCATACGAGTATTACGAATAGCCCAAGTACAAACAAGAACAAAGTAAACTAATAACGTCGTCCCGATATTAAGACACGACAAGTTGCTCGAGCGAGTGGAGCACCAAATATTATTGCGCCTTAGTTACAAATTACTATATTTCCAGAACTTTCCCTTCGACTCGTCCTTGTGAAAACACTTATCAGAGTTAGAGGTCGACTGTATCAATTATTGATAGGTATTCTGAATACTGGTACCTTACCACCACCCTCGTAGCCCACCATGAAGCTGCATGCTCTTCATGTCTTGTGTTTAGGTTGGGGAGGCGTGGTTGATGGTGAAAATCTTAAACCTCCATGAGTATCTAGCAACAATAGCAACACTACCACGTAAAGACGAAGAATAAAACTTACACAAAAAATTGTACTCACTCAGTGTTTATTTCCCCAAAAATCTGAAAATCTCATTACAAGTAAACTGAACTTGTTCGACACTGATTTCCCGATGAGTCCAATTACAATAAAGCTTTCCCTACATAATTGGCTTCGCCGGATTTTCGTTTGCAGTGTTAATCAAGACTTTACATAACATCAGTTAAATCAATACATTTACTATAAACACTAAAACAAACTGCAATTAAATTTTGAAAACGTTTGATACGCCACTACAGTGTTTCACAATAAATATTGATGTACTCCCGTTGCTATGGTTACCAAGAGACAAACACGCGTTAACAGAGACAGTATCGATCACTTTGCTAATGGTTAAATTACTGCAATAATCTTACCACTTCATGCTGACTTCTTTGACGGCCAACTTGGGTAACTTTGAACATTATTGGGTAACTTTGAAACACCTTAAAACACGTTGAAACTTTTTTATATACTGTAAAAAAGTTTTTTTACTAATAAAATGCTTATTATGGCTTATTTTGACTACCAGCTTTTCAACAATAAACTTGAATTAATTTTTTTGGGCTATAAAGTTACAGTAAAGATTCAAAGTTTTTCAAGTTGACCCTTCCTGAAGAATTTAATTAATCGTCATTCTTCGACGTTGGAGCAAACTTTAGGAGCAAATATCTGTTAGTCATAGGGATATTGAAGGATGTTAAAGTAAACTTTAAAAATTATTCTCTGTATATTTTATTGCAAATAAATATTTTACTTAACAAAGTATTGGTAAAAATTATTTCGGTAATATCTGATCTTTGGGACGCAAGCTTACCCGCGTCAAGATGGCCGCGACACCAGCCGAGTCTGCTAGAATGTAACCCATTCAGGGATCACTCAAACACACAGAAAGAAATATCACAATTGGTCCAGTTGCTTAGGAGTCGTACAAGCTGTAGGGATGTATTTATTATTAAAACACCAAAGGATTTAACCAAATTATAACTTTTACTAATAATCATCGGAAACATGAGTAGAGTTCATGCCAGCCATGGAGCTAGTATTATCTACAAAGTAATCCTTTTTAAAACATGGTTAAATTTTGCAATAATTTTTTTCTACTTCACTTTTCTACTTATCTAAGGCGGAATTGTAGCTATATGGCATCTTTTTTGTATGTATCAACTTATTCCTATTTTATGCCCTAATTTTATAATTAAAACTAATAATAATAATCTCATCACAGACTAGTGCACCTCGTCTCCCCACTCACGTCTTTTGTCTCACAATCCGTTCCTGTATTATTATTAGTCACTTTCACTTCACTCTCTACTGCACTGATCACTTTTCCTTTCCTTGATTCATCTTCTTTTACCTTATTGTCTAAATTTTCTTTTTGATTGGGATTTTCAGGGTCTTTAATCTTTTTGGGTTTAATCGCTTCGTATATTTGTTCAGGAGTTCGTCCCTTGGTTTCTGGTACTGCGATCGCTGCGAAGACGGCGTAGGCCAGGGTTAGGCCGGCGGCGAGGCCTAGAGCGGCCACGAGGCCTCCGTACGAGGCCACGACGGGGAAGATCGCCACATCCAGGACATTGCCGGCGCATGCAGCTGCACTCACCAGCATTAGAGCACAACCACGATACTGAAATAGTAAAATAAATATTTTAAATGTATGAACACCCGTCCCGGGCCTTCTGAACCTAGCAATATAGGTCGACCGCCGTAAGTGGAATTTTACTGAGTTTGAAATATGAACTTGAGCTTTTTGTTTTGTTCTATATCAGCGGCCAGCAGGGGACTAGCTTATTGGTCTGTTTCGTTCCCCTCCCGCACCCCGCACACCACGGGAGGGCCAGGTCGGTCGCCCTTAAAGCCGCGCTCAGTTTGCACGCGATTTCGTACGAATCCACCTCGTGCATATGCGTACCGCCAAGCACACACAATCCCAACCTTAGAAATACTATGGGAGCTGAGAGTGCGAGTTAATAGTACTTAGTCCGAACAAACTGAGCGCGGCCCGAGTGTGTCAGTGTGTGTTACCTCATAGTGGAACATGTCAGCGAGCAGGCTGTAGGGCGCGGGCTGCAGCCCCGCGGAGTCGGCCGCCACCGCCGCCGCCAGCGCCCACGCCGCGCCCCCTCCCCCGCCCCCGCCCCCGCCGCGTGACGTCACCAGCCACGCCGCCGCCGCCAGCGCGCCGCCCGTGCCCACCGCGCACCACACTATCAGCGGCTGGAATGATGAAACTTCACTAAATGCAACAGTGCCTGATCTTGATCTGACCTGCATGATCTTCTCGCCTGGTGGGAGAACTGCATCTGCCAAAACATCAGTTCTGGGATTTCTTAGAAACACAGACCAAAAAAGTAGTTAATTATAAAGACGCTTACCCTTCTTCCAACCCTTTCGACTAGATACAGTGCGACCGCGGACGCTACCAACTGCACCGCGCCCAGCAGCACCGCGTGGCGAGCCGGCGACGCTAGCTGCGCCATCTCCGCCATCCCCGTGGTCACATTGCTCGTGGTCACGCTGCTCATGGTGACGTTGGTCGCGCTCAGCAGCGGTACGGTGGCGTCTCGCGCGAGCACGAAGACTCGCTCGGCGTACTGCAGGATGGCGAGCACGCCGCACGCCTCCTGCCCCACCACCGCCACGCCGCCGATCCAGAACGCACGACGCCGTCCTGGGTCGCTCACTGTTAACAAAAAACACCAAGAATGAGTTACCCCAGGATGAAGTTTTACTCTGCATTATCAAATACTGGAGTACAGTCGTTCCAGCATGAAGAGCTGAAAGGAAGGGAGGGACCACTATACTATTCCATTGAAAGCGAGTGTACTCACGCATCTCCCTAGCGAGCTTGAGCGGCGAGCGCGGCTGCAGCTCGGGCGGCGGCAGCGCGGCCACCTCGCGGTCCAGCGCCGGGTCGCTCGCCTCGAGCCCGCGCAGCCACGCCAGCGCCAGCCGCGCCTCCTGCGGGAACGTCGGCTACTTTACACATTGTTCAAATATAAAATTAAGAAAAAAACGACTTCAAAGAAGTATGTAGTATAATTATTTTTTTACATACGAGTAGGTACTTTGAGCTTACTATATTTTGAGGGTGGTATCTTTTGTGTCAAGTATATTGCTACGAGCATTAGTTAAGTTTTGACACCAACTTGACTTTAAGGTCTATCACGGAAACTATTGAACCAATTTTGATGAAACTTTTTGAGAGCGGTTAAATATACCTAATTACATCGCCGAACAGACAATCAATTGAGAAACGGCAAACCACTGGTTTCAGAGTCCAGGACCGAGCGAAGTTGCGTCGATTAGGAGAGGCAGTGCCAGCAGTCGAATACAAAGGAGAGAAGGAATTTCATCGACAAAATAATAATAAAGAGTTACAACTGACCTTTATCTTGCCTTTTGCAGCGAGGAAGGATGGCGACTCCGGCATAAAGCTGAACCCCACGCAGTGCGCCGCCGCCAGCGCCAGGCAGCTCCACAGCACCACGCTGCAACCGACACACGAATCATTTACACTTCACAGGGAACTATTAAATGTTGTCAGTGTAATATGTAAGGCCAAACATTCAAAGGAAACCTAAATGCCTAAGAATTTTGTGATTCTTAGGCATTTAGGTTTGAGTTAGGTTTAGAGCTAAAACTCTGCGATTTTCCACTCTACGTTATTTGCCGAAGTCATGGGTACACTTTCATATTCTTCCGTAAACCCGACAACGTTGACCTTCTTCCAGGACCTGGACCTGGACCATAGTCCGTTTGGGAATAGACTTTGACTTTCGCTAACCCATCTACTATCAAGGACGCGCGCGTCACCTCAAGGCCTGTAACATGACGGTGAAGCCTCGTTTATAGGGGTTTGAGGAGGGCGTAGTAGTGCTGCTGTGTGTTGGCCCAAAGGCTTCAAAGTTACTATCCACTCGCACTCCACAGCGACATGTGTATGTGCATGTGTGTGTGCGCATGTGCTTGTGTGTTTGTATGAGTGCGTGAGTGCGTGCGTGCGTGTGCGTGCGTGCTGACCGGTGCGGCAGGCGCGCGTCGGCGGCGAGGTACATGAGCAGCACGCCGGCGTTGTGCGCCAGCGCCAGCGCCGCCACCGCCGCGCCGCGCCACCGCGCCCCGCACATCTGGACACCAACAAGCATACACACATCTTACTTATAATACTTACAATACGAGAAAGAAGGCTTTATAAGGTGGCCAGTGGATGGGCGCAATAAGCGCATCTCCTCTCCGACGTGCGGGATGGGAACGAAACTAACCAATAAGCTAGTCTCATGTGACAGGAGTCCTCCCGACCACCGACACAAAACGCGGGAGTTGTTATTTGAAATAATAATATAATAAAATAACTCTGTGACGATAGCCGGCAGAAGACTAGCTTATCGGTCAGTTTCGTTCCTCTCCCGCATCCCGCATACCACATTACAGGCGCGATTACAGCTGTCGACCTCTAATAATACCAGAAGGTAAACTTTCTGAGCGGACACTCAACAACACACACAACTATAGCTCACATATTCTCATGATCAATCAAACGGAATCTCGAAACAGAAAAAAATTGTTGAATGATTCATGGGCCTGAATTCCTTTCAGGTTCCATGAATTAGTCTAATACTAGCTTTTTAGCGTCGACATTGTTATTTTGAGATTAAGAGAGCCTCTGACCCTTTGCAGTGTCGATACGGACATTTTCAGCCATTTTCAGTTTTGTGTATATGCCAGCGACTTAGAAAACTTCTATAGCGTGATTTAGAATCGTGTAGCGTCATCTTGACGATCTTTGACGAGCGGCGGAGGTCGCCACAAAGGCAGTTAAAGTTCTTGTATCTACATAGCGTACCTCTCTCGCCAGCAGCGGCGCGAGTGCCCAGGCCGCGGCGCCGCCCAGGCCGGCCGCCACGCGCGCCACCGCCAGGCTCGCCGCGCCGCCCCAGCCGCCCGCCCCCAGCCACAGGCTCGCCAGCTTCAACGACCAGCACACCTGGAATCACATTCAAATCAAATATTCATATATGCCAACATTGAGAAAGGATCGAGTGATGTGTGTTGCCAGTGATGATCTACGTTGCCGAGACGTGGTCCTTTATTATGAGCCTAATCCACAAGCTCAGAGTCGCTTTGAGGGCAATGGAGAGAGCTCGGTATTTCTCTACGTGACAAAAATCAGAAACGATACGTTAAACCGCGTTGTGGCGAAAAATTCGGTTTCATACTCGAGGGCCCTATGACTGACTTCTCCCGCTGTCGTTTAAGGAAAAAATATCGTGAGGAACCCTACACCTACCAGAAATCATAATGTTCTCAAAGGCATGTGAACCGACTTGCATTACTCCTTGTCCTGATTGCCAAGTCTTTCAATAAAATCAGTCGATCGCAACAACTTCGTCGTACGACAATGTTTTTGCGTCCGTTCGTCTAGTGAGGACAGCTCCATGTAACATTTAACTAAGACAAGTCCTTAGGCCGACATAGTTACCTAGCTTTTTAACAGTAGAAGTGCATGTCAACAGTTGAGCTGCCACCGGCTCAGGTAACTGTCGAGCCGTTGACTGTAGAGTGCACACACTCGGTACTCACCACGAAGCAACCCGAGGTGGCGATGATGGCCAGCCTCCTGCCCGAGGCGAGCGCGCGCGCACTCAGCGGCACGCCGGCCAGCGCCGCCGCGAACGTGGTCACCGCCGCCACCACCGCGCCCCGCCCCGCCTCGCCCTCCCCCGCACCCTCCCTCCCTCCCTCGCCCTCCGCGGCCGCCTCCCCGCTCGCCAGCGACACCCAGCCCAACGCCAGCCCGAACGACACCGTTGGCACGTTTACTGCGAGTAACAAAACAACATGCAATACATTCAATCAAAGGCGAAATTTGATATTCAAACCGTAAACTAACCCATATTTGTGCATATAAATGTATTTTTTCTCGCTTTGTAGACCCATCGTAGTTGGCCAGGTGTGGTACCTTACAACCATTCTTTTAGCCCGTCCGATTGAAGGGACGTGGTTGCCGGATAAATTTTCGGGGCGAACATCTAACCCTAAACAAACGAAACCAAAACCTAAACGTTACCCTCGTATGATCTCAGAGAGGATTTCTTTCCTATTTGTGGTTAGTCGTGGGTGTCCACTGTCCATGGGGTGCACAGTAACCACGGTACATAAGGTGGCATGCACGTGCGTTTGCTCAGTTTCATATTTTTAAATCATTTTCATGGTACTTCCACTTAAGCTATCAAAAAATCGTCAAGAATGTATGTAATATTAAGTATACAAGAAACAATGAGTAATTAAATTATTTACTCAGTATTATGGGTACCCAATTCAGTTTTATTAGCAGTTATTTCAAACAAACAAAATAGGTGTTTTCTCAAGAGCCCGCTGGTTCTCACTTAATATCACAAAGGGTGTAATTCATTTGCCGCTACTCGCTACTAGATGGCGTTTCCATTGGAAAAAATTGTAAAATGGGTCTGATGGACGGATAAATGGATATAATTCAAAATCTCATTTGCGTAGCTTTGGTTTTAGATGCATCTATATACTTACAAAAGACAATTTACTTGTGAATTCTTGTCCGAAGATTCATCAATAGGGTAGTCCTTCATCAGCGGAGAATATGGACTATGGAGTTAATTACTTATTTTATCCAATATTTACGAATGTGTGCCACTCACGTGTGACCTTACAGCTTCCAAATACGCATAGATAAGTAAATACTTTAATTTATGGACGATACACATTCACTTCGCAATATTTACCTACCCTAAACACCGCTGCGGATATCAGTAAATAGGTACATCCGTTTTTTCTCTGATTGCATGGATTGACATGGCAACTTAGGACTAATTATGCTTCAGTGCTTCGTTCTCGAGATTAGATACACATGTAGTCCCACGTACTATGTCGCCATCTATGCACTTAGTTGAAAGAAATAAAATTAAAAAATAAAATTTGATACGTAGGTAGATGAAATATTACCAGACCGCCGCTATGAATCCAACCTGTCATTCACGTTTCAGTGCTACGCCACTTTGCACATAAATATTCTTTTATCATTTTTAATTGTTAAAACGTGTCAGTTACCTTAATTTAAACATGCCTAAAAGAAAACGTAGTGATTCCGAATCATTAGATTATATTAAGAAGAAAATAAAAAAGCTGGAAAGAAAACTTTTAAAGGGCCAACGCCGTGGTAAGTCTTCATCGTCATCCGATTCAGCGCAATTGTCTAACGACCCTCAAGGTAAGCAATTGAAATCCTAGATGACTCAAAATACATTTAAGTAACAATACATTATGTCTTCGATGCTCCACGAATTAAATAGCATTCGTGTCAACGAATCGAGTTATTACCTGCCAATTATGAAATGGGTTAACGATACAACGCAAGAGTTGTAACTTATCCATATAACCTTTTTACCAAATAACCGGATTGACGAAGTAACGTTTTGAGTTCTTCTTATCCGCGTATTAGTACAACTCTTTAAGAAGTCTGTACCTGCTAATACCTGTTTAGGTATACTAGCGATCTGTATTATGTTATCAAACATTGATATTACATAATGAAGAAAAACGCATTTTTTGATACTGTTTTACGTAACTACCTTCTTTGTTGAGGTTGTTATCATAAGTAAAAAATAAATATTATAAAAAATATTTTATTACTAATATTCAGATGACATCTTTATTGAATCGGATGTCATTGAAAACCAACTGTCTTTAGAGACAAACAACGAAACTGAAATCGTACCAAATTCGGTATCACCGGATCCATAGTATTTCTGCTCCTAATACTGATCCTGACAAGGAAGACCATCGGTACAGGAATTGGATGAAGCCACATGGACATCCTAGGAACTGATCATTCAGCTATACAAGCGATGGGTAAGGATATACAAAAGGACTTAGCCATTCGTTTTGAATTTATAGCCACTTCTGGCTTAAATAAGAAGGTTCGCAAAGAACTTTTAGAATCGCACTTACCACCAGGTAATTGCAGGCTCATCGATGCCCCATCTCTAAATCCAGAGATAAAAGCTGCAATAACTGAGGTTGTTTTAAAGCGAGATAAAGCCATTCAGAGTAAACAAAAATATTTGTTGCGCTCTTTCGTGTCTTAGTGAGGCCCTAACATCTCTCTTGGCTAAAGAACCTAAAGATCAAACGTTTTTGAAACTTTTAATGGATGCAGGCCGTATCTTATGTGACCTACAACACAACGACTGCATCACAAGGCGAAATTTTATTCTGGCATTTTTTAAAAAAAGAATTAAAAGATCAATTACAGTTGACAAAAAATGATGACTTATTTTTTGGACAAAACCTTTCGGAGACTTTGAGAACAATGAAGGCCATATACAAGTCAGGAGCAGAAATGAAGACACCAGCGCCACCTAAGGTTGGCACAAGCAAGCCGAGGTCTGCACCGCCTGCCAGGAATTTAAACTGGAAGGCCGTGAACCGCAGGCCGACGGGGAATTCGAGAGCGAAGGAGTCTGCCCTTCTGAGGACTCAGCATACGCCCTCATACAGAGGCTCGCGGCCGACCACCAGTCGCGGTCGCCGATAGACAACACGAAAAATTATGCCAGCAGGCTTTGTTATTATCTATGTTATTAGCTAAGCTATGATCAATGGAAATAAATAACCGCTGACCAAACAATTTTGTCTTGGATACGTGGTTATGAGATTCCATTTTCAAAAACTCCATTTCAGAGTTGTATTCCGCAATGCCCAGTTTATTCGGATTCGGAAGTACAAAAATTTAACATAGCTTTAAATCACTTATTGTCTATAGGTGCTATATCAGAATGTGAACCATGTACATATCAGTATATGTATATCCAGTATATTTTTAGTACCAAAACCAAATGGCGAGTCGCGGTTTATATTGAATTTAAAAAATCTAAACCGATTTATTGATGCAAAACATTTCAAATTGGAAGATTTGCGTACATACTATGATAAAATTTGTTTCAAAAATTGTTACATGTCTACTTTGGACGTAAAGGACGCGTACTTTTTAGTAAAAATACATGAAAACTCTCAAAAATATTTAAGATTCCAATTTAATAGAATTTTTTTTTTTTAATTTAATGTACTCCCATTTGGTCTTAATACCGCTCCTTATGTTTTCACTAAAATTATGAAACCGGTAGTAAAACTATTAAGATGCACCGGTAATTTGTCCACAATTTACTTGGATGACATCTGTTTAATATCACAATGTTACCATAGTTGTCTTAACAATATCAACATCACTAAGAAATTTCTTTGTTCCTTGAGGTTTATTATAAATGAGTCAAAAAGCTGCATGACTCCAAGTACTTCCTGCAAGTATTTGGGATTTATAATTAACTCTGAAGTAATGGAAATAAGTTTGCCCTTAGAAAAGCGCATAAAAATTAAGACAGAATTACAAAAATTTAAAGCTATCAATAGATGTAAAATTCGTGAATTTGCTCGGTTAGTTGGTTTATTAACATCTGCTTGCCGTGCAATCGAATAAGCCACCCAGGCTTTACACTAAAAAATTTGAATGTAAATTTTTAAATCTCAAAAAAGATGAAAATTATGATAAATTCATGTGTCTTCCATCATTATTGCAGTGTGATTTTGAATGGTGGATTAAATCTATAGATAGTTCTGTAAGTAAAATTAGATATGACAAATACAACTTAGAAATTTATTCTGACGCCTCAACTACGGGATGGGGGGCCTATTGTGCGGGTCAAAGGGCAAGTGGAATGTGGAGTCACCAGGAATCAAAACAACATATTAATTTTTTAGAATTATCAGCAGCTTTTATAGGTTTAAAAATATTTGCCAAAAATATTACTAACTCTTAATTAATACTGCGTATTGACAATACGACAGCCATTTCCTATATGAATCGTATGGGTGGTGTTCAGTATCCCCATCTTACGAAGATTACAAAAGACATCTGGTCTTGGTGTGAGGCTCGAAAACTATTTATTTACGCTCTTTACACACCGTCATCCAAAAATTGTATAGCTGACGCTGAATCGAGGCGAGTTCATCCTGATATTGAGTGGGAGTTATCAGATTCAGCATTTAAACAAATTGTTGCACACTTTGGACAACCTAGCATTGATTTGTTTGCTAGTAGAGTTAATAAAAAATGCCCAAAGTATGTATCATGACATAAAGATCCTGATGCTTTTTTCTATAAATGCTTTTTCTTTAAATTGGTCACAATGGTTTTTCTACGGATTTCCCCCGTTTTCAATTATTCTCAAAACTTTGAGAAAAATAATTAATGATACAGCCAAAGGTATCCTTATGTACCTGTATGGCCGACACAGTCATGGTATCCTTTATTTCAAAGGCTGCTTGTATCAAAACCGTTATTTTTCCGCCCTCTTAATGACTTAATTATTTCTCATTTTAGCAATCAATGCATCCACTCACAAATTAACCTGGTTGTCGGAATATTGTGCGGGAGTCGTTCCTGAAAAAAGGTATTTCACCGTCGTCCATCAACATCATGCTCGCTTCGCTATCAGAAAACTCCATCAAACAGTATGACACTTGTCTCAAAAAATGGTTTCTTTTTTGTTGTAAAAACCACATAGATATGTACCAGGCCTCGATTCCCAATATTATTTATTTTTTAACGAATTTATTTGAATCAGGTGCCCAATACGGAACTCTCAATTGTTGTAGATCCGCTCTGTCTCTCATACAAGGTAATCGATTAGGCGAGGATGATCGCATTAAAAGGTTTTTTAAAGGCTTGTACAGACTTCGACCTCCCCTACCAAAGTATAATTCGACTTGGGATACTTCACTGGTTATAGAAACATTAGCCAGTTGGAGTCCTAATGAGAGTTTATCTCTAGAAAAAGTTTCACATAAATTGATTACTCTACTTGCTCTTATTACTGCACATAGAGTTCAAACATTTTCAGTGATTAATGTTCAGAACATAAATATTAAACCTACCGAAATTTTAATTAAAATTTCTGATTTAATAAAAACATCTAATATTAATTCAGTACAACCAACTTTTGTAATTCCTTTTTTTTTAGAGACAGACCTGAAATTTGTACAGCAAAATTATTGTCAACTTACTTCGACTTCACCAAAAATTTACGTCATAATGACACCTCCCTTTTTATTAGCACACGAAAACCGCATAACAAAGCTAATTCACAAACCTTAAGCCGATGCAAAAAATCCACCTTGAGTTCATGTGGCATAGATGTTTCCATATTTTTCGGCCCATAGCACTAGACATGCTAGCACATCTCGAGCACAAAGGCAGGGTGTTAACATAGATTTAATTAGAAAAACAGCAGGTTGGAGTGGAGTATCCACCACTTTTGCAAAATTTTACAATAGATCAATCGTTTCTGAGCCTGATAACCATAGTTTTGCTAGAAGTATACTGGCTGACTCTAATCAGTAGTTAATTTTAATAACCAATACCTCTATGTAATATTATATCTCATGTCTGTCAATCTGATGTTACTTGTTAACGGTAAACACCTAATTAAATATACATTTCAGTTATTATAATATCTACTGTTATAATAAATTATTAAATCAATTAAATATATTGATTTATTTTTTAATTATATTTCACAATTTAGCTCTCAACATCTACATGTGTATCTAATCTCGAGAACGAAGCACTGAAGCATAATTAGTGATTAAACGAACTTACCTGTAAGTGAAGTTCTATCATAATTATGTGAGGTGCTTCGTTCGAAGAGATTAGCATCCCCCCCTCCCTTCTGTGCATATTATAATTATATATTATTATGGACCCTTTATTGTGAAATATACTAATATGTATCTCTAAACTAAATGACAGGTTGGATTCATAGCGGCGGTCTGGTAATATTTCATCTACCTACGTATCAAATTTTATTTTTTAATTTTATTTCTTTCAACTAAGTGCATAGATGGCGACATAGTACGTGGGACTACATGTGTATCTAATCTCTTCGAACGAAGCACCTCACATAATTATGATAGAACTTCACTTACAGGTAAGTTCGTTTAATCACTAATTAATTCAGAAAACACACGAAGTCTTACTATTATTATAATGATTGTATCAAATCGTAGGTACGTTCCTTATTAATTGTAATTATATTTCTGTTATTAATGAATAATTCGTTTTCTATTTATTTATATGCATTAATTAGATCAATTAGGTACATATGATACATTTCTGCTTTAGTCGTAAAATAGTATAGGAAATAGTAGTTCCGGAAAATTGAGGATAAAAATCATAGTTAGTTTAGCGTTCAAGATAAACACTCGAACCGCTGAGTGTGTAATTGTGATTCCATAATAGCTCGGTGTTTATCCAATTGCTCGAAGCGTTAACGATGTTTGTTGTCAATGGATCTGACCACCGCCTACTCATTTAACAGAACGCTCCATTTCCAAAATCTCTCTGTTTTTTACAGTTTAGATAGCTTTGATATATAATATAAAGCTTTACGTCCCCCATTGACTTGGCAATGGCACTAAACAATCTAAACAGGAACTTACCTTACTTGCAATGTTCAGCACGATAGACAGTAATATCCTTCTCATTTTGAGAGGAAATCTATCCTACAGTAGGTAATATCATTGACAGTTACCGACATAAAATCAGATTGTAAATACTTCTTAGGCGGGGAGCGTGGAGATCACAGAACAGATAAAGAGGTGGAGATAGAGGGACACTTTGTGAAGTAGAACGATTAAGCATCTTGCTTCGTAATGAGGAACAATAAAGAGATACTTAGATATCGATTATACCATCAGGATTTTGCTTTTAATACCTACCGAGATACAAATCATATACATAAATAAGTTTCCTGCCATGTAAACAAACAGTTTTTATTGATAGACTGTTTGTGGTTTTTATAATTAGGTAGGGATGCGACGATCCGATCCGATCTTTCGAAGATCGGGCCAAGGGCATACAATCCAGTCGATATTTGGATCGGATCGAGACCATACGATCCGAATGCGAATCGATACAATACTACTAAAGATCGACGATCCAAACTATGTGTTTTCACATAATGTAATGCGGGTATGATAATATTATTGGGCCATAAGTCCAACTTACTGTCCAAAGCAACTTAAAATATTTATATTTGTGTAGTTATTCAAAATTTAAACAATTTAAGATGGTTTATATTACAAATATCAAATATTTTTTAGATCGTTTTTTGGGTATCGAGTGGAATACATACGATCCGATCCGCGAAACGGATCGAGACGTTACGATCCGTATCGATCCGCAGTATCGGATCGGGCCCAAAAAGTCGCATCCCTATAATTAGGACGAATACCTGCCTGCAGTCTGCACTAAAACAACAATGATCCAAACACTAAATAATAACAAACACATGGTTTGGGTGGTACTCGTATATTCCAAGATCAAATCAGTTCTGAGTAACGATTACTTATTGACGTATTTGTGCACTTATTTATTAATAAAATTATTCTGTTTTTTGCCGATCGGTGTAGGTGCGGTAAACCTTTTCTTGAATGGTTGTCATAGAAAAATATTGTCTGTTTTCATTTTTCCAACCGCTTGCTGGCAGGCGTAGGCAAGTTTCCCATAGAAAGAGTAATTCACTGTATCCTGTTCAGTCTAGTCTGCCCATGAGGTCTCTGAATGCTTTAATATTATAGGTACCAGAACATATGCCATTTGGTCAATTAGTGTGTGAACCTTAGTGATGCGCAGATGGTCCTGGGTTCGATTCCCAGCGGAGCAGAGCTTTGAATTTGTGTCCATGGCAGTGACGTCGCAAAAATCGCTAGTGACTATGCGTATTAGGCGTTATGTATTATTTATTTAGTCGGTAATTTTATTATCGACTGAGCCAGTACTTAATTCCTATCACGAAAATTAAACTAAAGTCTACCAGCATTACAGAATAATTTACCGACACTAAAGTGTAGGGTACTGATTTTTCAAAACAAAGTTAATTGTTAGATACTAAATACCTAATTCACGATGTAGTATGTACGATATGTCACAGAATAGGTAATAGTACAACAAAATAGAAATACGAGTAAGTAGTTTAATCTACGTGTTCAACATATAAATTGCGGTCTTTTGACGACAATGACGTCTTTACAGATTTTTGTTTATACTAGATTTAATAAATCATTTTTGATACTACATAGACATTTACCGTTTGAAAAAATTAAGTAATTTTATTCACTGACAATTAAGTAGATAATTATTGGTATTTCTCTGACAAAGGGCTAGTCAAATATTTGTCTACGAGAATGGAGTTTAACGAGAGAGGCCTGGACCGTACCACATCCTGGTACATGAAGGCCTACCTACTAGTATAGGTCGGTGAGTGAGGTGAAGACAACGGCGGGGGTGAGTTGGCAAAGTTCCAGGACTAGAAGAAGGTAGAAGACGTGACAACTTGGCATATTTTAGCTATTAAGGACTATGTTCGTCAATGAATATTTTAAGCTAACTTTAGCCAAATATTACTCTATTTATTTGTTTAAAAAAATAACAACTAGCATCACTTACATCAATAATACCTGTCGGAATATTGGAATTAAATAATAATAATAATACCTGTATACTCACCTACTATGACATAATAATTACAATTATGAGATAGTTACTGTTATTATGTTAACCGGCGTTGTTCTGCCAACGCGAAGTATCACCTGGCTTTATTAACCGTTTACATACTCGTAAAATAGATATGCGTTTTACAAACTATCTACATAATACAGGCTTTAAATATTCTCTACTACTTAAAAAGAGTTTCATTCAACTTTTTGCTTAACAACCCCATTAGGACGTCCCTTGCCAATAGCTAATCAAACCTCCGCTTTTTCAACGAGAAATAATTACAAACAAACCTGAGAAAAACAAGATATTTAATGTCGCTCCTTTTCGAAGTGAAAGAACCCAAATAAAAGCCAACTTCAGCCAGCTTAAACAAGTCCCCTTACCTTACTTTCGGAGTCCCATTTTTGATATCGTGACATGTCTCATTTTTGATATCTTGACATGTAAAAATGTTTGTTAAATACTTACTGAGTAAAACCAGCAGTGCTTGGTTGAGGACTCCACGCGCGGCCGCCAGCCTGCCCCAGCGCCCCGCCGCCACCGTCATGGCAACACACACACACACACAAACCCGTTCCAAACTTATCCAATACTTGGATATCCTACTTGTTCCTACTTATTTAACACTTCGTTTTGGTTTGTTCAAATCATTTACAATTTTTTTACACGAAAACCGCGAGTGGAAAGTAACTATGGGTTTTCCCAGCTCGCTTAATGAGTCCGATCCGTAGATGTCAGATAACACTTTTTTCTTATGGTACGTGTGTAAAAATAGTACTTTGTTCAACTGTAGTCCAATACCGCCAAAAATATTTTTTGTTAAGTATGTATGTTTATTTTTTTATTTACTTACCGATAAAAACAAATTGTTTGCAAAAAATCGAAGGTAGGTACTTATTTGCTAAATTTCGTTCGATTTAACATTAACTAGCCGTCATTTTTTCAACTGTCACGTAAAATTTTAATAGCGTCGCAATATTTATTCGAATGTTCATCGAAGTCTGCGAGAATTTATCTTCTAAAGTGCCGGCGGTTTACGTGAACGGTCACTAAACCTGCCCTACACCGGTGTTATCAGCGGACTGCAGCCCCCAGCGCCCCGTCGCGCATTAAAACCACCCCCACTCGCCACCGCCGCCGCGCCGTCGCCGCGCCGTCGCCGACGTCACGCCGGTCGTCGACCATCACAGTCATCACACCATTCAACTCACATCTCTAATCTCCACCGTTCAGCTTACCAGTGCTGGCCAAACGGTGACAACTCCAGAACGAGCCAGCAAAACCAAATCCCGGACTTCAAGATTGCCAAATGAATGATTCTTTCGCGTAAATCACACTCATCATGATAAGATAATTATATTCGTGCATAGGAACTTGAATTCGGCCTAACCATAGTAAACAGATTACTATTCTGGAGTGCTGTGGGCCTAACACTGAATGTGGCCGCGTAGAAGATTATCGCGATGAATGTCTTTAATACCTAATTATTATGATGTGCACTTTAGAAGGTACACGATTTTGTTTAGAATTTCAAATACTTAATCATAATTTACACTTTAATTTATCATTCTTTATTAAAGTTTTTGTTTTTACTTTACTTAGTTTTAAGTTTGTTAAGTTGTGCAATATTACTTACCTACAACTGATTTTTAGAAAGTAGGTAGCTTAAAAAATGTTGGGTTATTTTTTCAAATGTTTTTTTTATTTCGTGTCTTCTCCAGGGGGATTAATAAATCGTAGTCAATCGTGGTTGACGATGAGGAGACTTACAACTAATTAGACCGGAAAATAAAAATGTTTGGGAAACACTGTCATACTGTCGCATCAATGTATCAATTAACGATTCATCAATCTTAACAAACATTCTATGTAAATACGAGTAACATAAGTTGTTTCTCTTATGGTAAAACCAAGTAAACAGGCCGCTGTCACCTTTGGGACTCATTCTAAATGGTCACCGTCACTTACTCGTATTTAGCGACACAAGCCTATAAAAAATCAAAATCACAACACCACAACTGCAAAATCACCAAATTTTATCACCGAAAATTTTGAGAACAGGTACTTAGTTACACACTTACACATCCACATTAGAAATTAAATCGTAAGTCGTAACCACTGACAGGTTAAACCTTATCTGTGTTCAAATTAACCGACGCGACTTATCGTCAGAGCGTTCGATACACTACTAAAAATACAGTTATACAATAACTATGTAACAATTAATTAGGCATCAATAAGACAACACAAACAGTAAGATAAACCGGTGGATGCTTCATCAAATTCAAAGATTACATTTAGATGGTACCCACCTAGTCGGTGTCGTTCCAACGAAAATTTATACTTAGCCAAAAACTGCATACAATAATAAAAAGATCCCACACAAGACTCACACACACCTAGACCAGAAACACAAATTTAAACTCATTATTCAAACCTCTGCTCCGCTGGGAATCGTACCCAGGACTCTCGCGAAGCGCACTGACGTGACGCCCTAACCACTGCGCTCAACACGCAGGTTGTCCGTCAATTCTTAGCCCTTGAGCTATGATCGCTTCATATCTATAATAACTATTCTATCAATTCATTGATCGCACACAAACTAATGTAAAACAATCTGATTGGTACTGAGGTAGATACGAGTATCTTATTGCATTACACCAATACGAGAATCAGTAACATTTTCCTCGTACATTCCAGCGAGAAAATGATGTGATAACCCCAAAGCGTCGCGGGTCCCGCTTTCGATTCCCAATGGTGCAGACATTTAAATAAGACCCTAGGCGACTCGGTATAGGCGTTCTGTTTATAATTCACCTTTTATGATTTTGCTCTGAGATACATGATTTTAGTATTTCGGATGCATATTCTAAGGGGTTTTTTCCGAATCATTAATCTAAAGTACTTAACTATTGCGTGACCTGTTTACGCTCTCGTTATCCTGAACACATTTCCTTTTGTGCAGAAATATCAATCTTCTATGCGTAGTAGATCCTACGCCAAAACATTATATCTTGAACAGCTAGGGATGGCACGGTGATGTTTGACATTTATATCGGAAGCGCAATTTTCCCACCGACGCGACACCATGAGAAGAGAGATAAAAACTTAACTAAAGTAATAAGTTGTATGATGTTCACCACTTTTTAACTTTGGAGCAACAGACATTAAATGGTATCTAACAACTGTCTGTCACTGATAAATAGTAGGCGCCATCGGAATCCTAAAACACGCTATCAAAGTTTTTTAAACAAACAACTACGAGACTTTGAGTCAGATCTGGTGGATATACCATACATAGCCTATTACCCGCTTCCTAAGGTTACCTCGTTTGACGGGGCATCTCTCCACGACAAAATTGTGTTGTGTAGTCAAATACTCATAAATATAAAAACTGAACGGAAACTTTGAATATGACGGGTAATGCCTATGATATGGGATTTTTCGGTAATTAGGCAATTCAATGATAGCCTAATTAACTATGCGATTGGACTTGGCCCCGTGCGTCGATAACGTAATTACCGATGTGATTTGACATGATTCACTATCACTCGGGGTCCGATACCTAAAAATGTTATCATGCACCATCCGACACTGGGCGGGACGGGACGGTGCTCATTCAATTTGGACGCGATTTCGTACGAATTCAAGTCGTGCGTACCTATTCATTGTTGCGTTCACGTACGAACAATCCTTTGCAATACCACGGAAGCGCTCACACGGCTCACACGAGTCGTATCTACTAAATAAATAAAACATTAAGTTTGAATGTCTAGTGGCAGCCCTCGCGCGCGTGCGCAGCGCTCGGACGTGTGCGGCGTGCGGCGCACGCTTCACGAGTCGCGCCGGGCATCCCCGCGTGCACTGCCTTGTTCATTCACTAGGTTTTTTTATTAGAATATAGAATATTACTGATTTTATCTTATATGTTTGATTCTATCTTTTATGTTTCTTTTTTTATGTTGTATGTTCTTTCTGTGTGTGTGCAATAAAGAGTTATACTACTACTACTACTACTACTATAATCTAGAATTTGCAAACGAGCGTGTAGGATATACCTAAAGGTAATTACACCTTTACACCTTAAGCCAGAGATCGTTTATTTCGGTGAACGGCAAGGAAAACATGAGGCAATTTACATCCCGAGTTTCCAAAAGGCTAGTGAAGTCCACCAACTCGCATTGGGCCAGCGTAATGAACTAATTCTAAAATAACATAATATAATCTAGCCCTAAAATGACGAAAACCTACAATCTGAAAAAAATCAAATACATTTCAAGTGGACTTGTTACGATTACCCAACATCTTCATCAATCTGTCAGCATTGACTTACTACATCGCAAATGACGTTAAAAGGTCCTTTGTTTCCTCGACAAAGCGCTTCCCCGCGATAAGGAAGACCAGTTACTATTCAACACACAAGTACTGTTTTATCTTTAAAATCACGCCGCAGTTATTGTCCTGTAGGCTGTATGTTATGTTATGTTACCATTATTATTCTGCGCTGTCTGCGCGTCACGTCATCACGTCTCGCGGTGATGTGTAGTTGTGTATGTGTACTGTGTACTGTGTACTGTGTAGGGCAGTTGGAAGTGGAACCCGCATACTTTATGTCTCGGTACCACAAACCTCAATGCGTATACCTGTCAATGTGTCAACACAGTTTATATTGTGGTAATAATAGTACTACACACTTGAAATTTATAAAAGGTATAACATATTAAATTGAAAATTAAAAAAAACCCGTCACAATAACGACAATTTTCATTGAACATATTATTTTGTAATGTGCACGTGATGCGCTTTCATTTGAGACCCCACTCGATTATATTTGCAGACTCCCCATAACTTTTAAACGACTCAAACGATTTTCATCAAACACGTCTAAGAACACTCGCCCGTAACTCACCTTTCATACAAAAAAAACTAAATTGAAATCGCTTCATCCGTTCGCGAGCTACGGTGCCACGACCGAATCACAGACAGACAGACAGACAGATAAACAGACAGACACGTCAAACTTATAACACCCCTTCTTTTGCGTGGGGGTTAAAACAGGTTTAAAATCTATTTCACTATCACTCGCAGTGCAAGTGCAACCACAGGCGGACTGCGCTTCTATAACATTCGATGTGGGAATCAATCAGTATGTTGACGTTACGTTATTACTTATGAGTTTATTAGTTTATTACTCCTAACTTGCAGCGTCGTAGTTGATTTAATTATAAATAAATTTATTTTGTAACATTAACGAGTACTTGTTGACTGTCATAACACTAAACTGGAAATGTTCAAAGCTTAGTCTCGTGTAGATATACTCGTAGCTATACATGTAGACGTAGACAATATGTTACTACTTTTATTGTAACAGGTTTGTTTGCATTACTCCTCTTCGAGAATGTATTTAACTTGGCTTTGGATAATAAGATGGTAAATTTTTATAAATAATGTGTAATAAAATATGAATTTAATGATATACAATATCTTATTGTAACTATCCATTAAAATGATAAAGAGAAGTTCGTTTCATAATAAAATACAAAATTTTATTGTTCAAAGACTTTAATAAATGTGAATATGAAAATATAATATTTTACACATTTCCTTCTAGTAACACATTATAGTAATTATTAATACGTTATAATATAACGGAAAACACTCTGTATGTTTGAGTATTGTAGTTTCACACTGGCATGTAGAAATTGGACAAATTAGTTAACTTTCATGTCATTTTATTTTTAAGGCTCCTTTATTACTGGCTGGTGGCTCTCGTGGCGTTCCCTTTACTGTCGTTATGTCGGCGTCGTGTCGGGAGGCGTCGTGCAGCGCCGCGAGCGCGACGTTGCCGCTCCGTCGACAGAGTAGCATTTTGAAGAATTCGTTGGTGCCCATAACACAAGTTTGATGTTAAAATGGGCACCACAGCTTAATAAAATCACTTTAAATCGTATAAGTGTAGCATAATTTGATATACGTCATAATATTTTAAGTGTCTATTTGGACAACATTTGTTTGGAAATAAAGATCGACTATGAAGCATAGTTTTGTATGTAAGTAAGGAAACAGGCGGACGCTAAGCGTATAGCGTCTAATACGCGCGTACGAACGACGCGTAGCGCGTCCGCGGGCAGAGAGGCTCGGTCGAAGAGCGTCAGGCCTCGGCGCGGTCGGCCTGCGTCTCCAGCAGCAGCTTGGCGAGCGCGTGGCGGGCGCCCAGCTCCAGCCGCGCGAAGCCGCCGTCGCGCTCGCGCTGCAGGCACGCGCCCGCCTCCGCGCTCGCCGCGGTGGCGTTGTCACCGAGCGGGGCGAGCGGGCAGGGCGGCGGCTGCGGCGCCAGCAGCGCGGCGGGCTCGGGCGCGCGCAACGCACGCAGCGCAGACGCCGCCAGGACGTCCGCCGCACTCGCGTCCGCCGACCCGCCCTTCGCGCGCCACTCCTCCAGCGCTGCAATAACACACAAGATTTTATTATTTTATCGTCACTTAGTATTTTGAGTATTTCAGGAATACCACGACGCTAAGAACTCACGATCCGGTTTTCAGCCGCGCTTGAATTTCAGACAACCGACCGACCGCACAGCGTGCGGGCGCACGCCGCAGAGGCTGCGGACGACCGCGGCCCGCCGATATCGGAGGAGTAAGGAGCCGCACGTCGAAATTGTTTACATACATATTTACATTCAACAGGAGCTGCGGGCACAATCGCAGCTAAAAACTGTATCGTGAGTTTTTAGCGTCATATTGAAGTTCGCTCGTCACATTTATTCTCACTTTTAGCTTCGAGTCGGTGGTCATTTTGTTAAAAGTATGCAAGGAGGCGCTAGTGTATCCGTATATAATCGTATAGATATAGATGAACTCACCGGCCTCGTAGTCGGAGCGGTAGAAGGCGACGAGGTGGCGGTGCGCGCGGCTGAAGCGGCCGGTGTTGAGCGCGGGCCGCGAGCCGTCCGCCTCCACGAAGCGCGGGTGCGCGAACTGCGCGTAGCGCGCGAACGCCAGCGGCTGCCACCACTGCTCGCCCTGGATCGTGTTCATGCGCACCTGCACACACGCACACACGCGCACACGCGCACGCATTACAGCCTAGTCGCTGAAGCTGCCGCTACTGCCCGATGGACTAGCGAAATAACCTGGATTCTGCGACACTACTCCAGAATACTCCAGCCTACTCTCGGACTGACGCGCTTAACAATTTCAGTGACGTGCATCGATGACATTCTTGATAAAAGTTATGTGCGTTTAAAATTAAATATATCGAGTGCAGAAACGGCGAAGGAAATTATCGTACGTCAATCGGTAAAGCTTTATTAAAGGTCCGTCGACTCGCACCGACCCTGTTGAGGAAGTCCTCGTTGAACTCGAGCTCGGGGTCGGCCAGCAGCACCAGCGCGTCCCGCGGCACGCGCGCCAGCGACGCAGCCAGCGCCGCGCGCGCCGCCGCCGCCGCCGCCGACCCGCGCGACGCCGCCGCCGGCAGCGCGGCCAGCGGCGCGCTCAGTGCGTCGAGGCGCGCGCCGCGGTGCTTGTCGGCGAGCGCGCGCGCGGCGCCCAGCAGCGACGCCGTGGCGTTGGCCAGCGCACCCGTCGCGCCCGCCGTGTCGTTGCCGGGGGACGCCAGCACCTGCACCAATATTTACTTTTTACTTAGACCCTATTAGAATTGATTTAACATTTGCAAACAATTTTTTTTTATGTCGAGAGGCAGCTCTTTTGAGCGACAAGGTGCATGCCGTATTTTGACGCGTCTACGGCGTTACTCTATCGTGAACGGCGAGCTTCACGGAATCATGTGTAGCGGTGCGACCTCGGGTATCCCGAATCGCGTGATCGTAGTTTTCCATATCGTCGGCGTATACACTGTACCGGCACGACCAGTCGACCACCTAGCCCGACGAGTGATGTTCCGTATCGAAGTGCGATACGTACGAGCAGCAGCGCGGTGTTGGCGTCGCGCTGCAGGCAGGCGGCGTCGTAGCGCGCGAGCGCGGCGCGGGCGGCGGCGGCGGCGTGCGGCGCGGCGTGCGCGGCGAGCGCGACGGGCAGCACGATGTGTACGCGCGCGGACTCGGTGACGTAGCGCGCGGGGGCGAGCCGCGCGGCGCCCAGCACGCGCGCCACCTCCACCTGCCGCAGCGCCGCCCACGCTCCGCCCGCGCCCGCAGCCTCCGCCGCGCCCTCCACCACTTCGATACCCTCCTGCAAACGTTAACAATCCGAGTAATTTTTCAAATAACTCATCAAAATTAAACACTCTTATTTGACCAAAGGGACTGATTATATACTTTTCTAGAGATAGAAAACGTTAAACTCCTTGTTAAACGTGAGTGACGTAGGAATGGATCCCATCGATGTAAAAACAACCTAAAAGTAATTAATTTCTCCTCTCTCTATCGATATTAATGAAAAATGAAGGAGTTGCACGCAGCATATGCGGCGGCTGCAGCGATAGTGTGGTGGGGCTGGGGGTGGGGGTGGGTATATAAGCGTGAGCGTGCCTACCTGTCCCGCAGTGTCGGCGGTGTCGGCGGTGTCGGCGGCGTCGGCGGGGACCGGCGGGGCGAGGCGCAGCAGCAGGCGGTAGCGCAGCGCGTGCGGCGGCTGCCAGCACCACGCGCCGTCCTCCAGCGCGCCGGCGGACGCGCCCCAGCGCCGCCGCGCCCATCGCACCGCCTCCTCCACCACCATCTGCACGATGCCATACGATACGATACGATCACTTAAATGAATCAATACATGTAAGGAATAAAACGTGGGTAAAAGTACACATGTACCGTAGAAGGTACACAATTAAACCAGGGTACGAGTAAATTATACTGAACGAGAGAATGATCATTGTCAGTCTTCAGTTTGAGGAAGTCTCCCTTGGAAAAAATTGGTAGGAAAAATTTGAACGCAAAATATGTATGGTCTACAACCTCACAATTTTACTCATCTTGCACCTTAGCCCCTTCGTACACAAGACTACGCAACTCTTCGCAACTCGACGACTTTAATCTCCAAACGACTACCGCAGTACAGATCTTATACAACATTAGTATCGGCGACTTACATAGCCCATGTACGAAGGAGCCTACTCGTTAGGCGCGACGTTTTCCCATATAAAAGTTCAGGTCGTTTAAGAAAATAAAAAAAATGTCGAAACCCAATGGGAAATATAACAGTATGCTTACGTCAACGGCCATCTTGGTGGCGCCGGACAGCGGCGCGACCGTGCGGTGGTCGTCCGGCATGAAGGCGTGCGTCGCGTTGAACGGCGTCCAGCGCAGGTGGTCGAACCTAAACGTTATTGGTTATTATTCGATATCTTAGAATGTACGGATGCTGTGTATGCACGTGTGAGAATATGTGGCTGGGCGAGAGGATTATGTCAGCATGTTAACGAGAAAATGACTGCATACATAACTGCATACATAAACTCTCGATAAAAATAGGTTTAATTGCAGTTTCCATGTTAATAAGTTGAATTTTCAAGTATCGCTCGCTTATGGGTGAACGTGTAAGCATGTGAGTGTGCGTCACCGGTTGGCGGGCAGCTGCGGCGCGAGGCCGGGGTCGGTGCGCAGGCCGGCGGGCCACGTGGTGTTGCGGTAGCCGGGCGGGTGCCGCCGCGCCGCCGCCGCGCCGCGCGCGCGCAGCTCCAGCACCGCCGCCTGCGCGCGCTCCAGGTACACCTGCACACACCGTCCCACATGTACTCACCAAACTTACGACATTACGACTTATTATGCAACAGAGTGACCGACCAGAATTTGTACCGTTCTTGCTCTCTCTCATACCATTAGGCGCGTCCTTTAAGTTACTTGTAAGCCACCAACGGTCTCAAGTCGCCGTGAAGTAACACCAATAGGCGACGTACAGGACGTACACTGTCTAAAGAGCGAACTCCATGAACCGACAGCGTAGTCAACATCGACCGACCGATAAAGATCGTTCCCTGCTTATTTACTAGAGTTGATTTAGAATAAAGCCTCGAGACGTCGTACCCGCGAGATGTAGGCGTGCAGTTGGTAGAAGTGCCGCGGGTCGGCCAGCGGCCGCACCGTCACCGCGTCCGCCAGCGCCGGCCGCAGCGGCCCCAGCGCCCCGCCCTCCCCCTCCGCCTCGCCCTCGCCCTCCCCCTCGCCCGCCTCCAGCTTCCACGATATGTAGCTCTCGCCCTGGACACACAAATTCACTCGTTTATTACATTTTTAATAACAAATTCCCCCAGGGAAATATCTTAGTACGCCATCAACGCAGAGAGCAACAGCAAAGGTGCAAGTCTTTTCCCGAAACGGATAGTTTAGAAGGTATTTGTTCCGAATTGGCAGAAAATCAACCTGAAAATAGTGATCGTGACCTGCAAGTGCGTCTGGCAGGGCAGGTGCGCGGCGTGCAGCACGCAGCGGCCGATGTTCTCGTGGTGGCGCGGCGAGTACGAGTTGCGCACGCACCAGTCCAGCTCGCCGTGGACCGCGCGCAGCACCGAGTTGGACAGTAGCATGCCGCCCTCTGCAATCAATGCAATACGACATCACTCTTCGTGCCGTGCCACGCGTCAAACATAGCGACGAGGGGAGGGGAGGGGAGGCGCGGTTACCCAGCGAGCAGTAGTGCGTGTCGTCGTCGGCCGCGCTGCCCATGTACACGTCCTGGCTGACGCTGAGGCGCGCCACCAGCTCGCTGAGCCGCCGCGCGTTCACGAACGACGTGTCCGACACCAGGAAGAAGAAGTCGTATTCCTGAAACATTAACACACAGTTACCTCAGTCCTCACTCCTCATTCATGTTTAATGGTGTGTGCGTGATAAACTTCTAGACTCTTGGTGGGACCAAGCAAAGCATAGTTAACCAGCCGTGCTTCAATGAGACAACATCATACACTATTATGTGGAGAGTACTGGAGTAGATACCTGGCATTCAGGCGATGTCACCAATAAAATAGTAAGTATAATAGCAAGCTACGGCCACTTAGTGTCAAACGAATCCCAGTAAGGTAACACTAACAGCACCTTATAATAATTATGATGTGTTAATTAAAATAGATTTGTATGCCATTCTAATCACCGATAAAATAAAGAAATAAATGGTGTAATAAACTGTAATACTTCTAGATAGTTATCGGCGAGGTACTTGAGCGCGTGAAAGGGCTTGAGCATCTCGCGCGTGTCGGTGAACGCGACGACGTTGGCGCGGTGCGGCGCGTGCGGCGCGGCGGGGTCGCGCGCCGCAGCCGCAGCGATGAACAGCCGCAGCGCCGGCGACAGCCGCGCCGTCGCGTTCAGCGCCGCCGCGCGCCCCGCCAGCGCCTCCTCCGAGCTCAGCGCGCCTGCGCATACGCAAACCCACATTACAGTTCAACACCAGATATCGCCCGCCCCCGCCACACTAGCTCATTGTGACCAGGGGGTGGCCCGAAAGTTAAAACCTGAAGAAAATTATTGATTAAATAAAATATCAATTTATTTTTAAATTTAACAAGTATTACAAGGAAAGTGTGGTTTGTTAAATTATAAATTGCATGAAAGGCAAGCAGGGTAACCCTCTACTACTAATATGGCAATAAATATTATTTTTCCAACTATGTACTACATAAAACAGATCACAAATATCCGGTACAATTAAATGGAAAGATAAGTACAGTCTTTTTTGATCAACATACATAGATAGCAGGTGACAATGTAATATTTGCTGATGTGGAATTTATCTATATTCAATACCTTTTATTTTTATCACATGTCTTTAACTTACTTGATAAGTATCTTAATTGCTTTTTATTGTTCTACTTACATTTAAAACAAAAAAAATACAGGACAAAAGGCAAGAGTTAGACAATTGTATTTGATAATGCTTTTAAATCAAATGCTATGTTTAGAGTTAATGGATATTTTTGGCAGTACATGACTTTAAAGTAAAGACAGCTGAACAGATTTAGATGAAATTTTGAACACAGGTAGATGTGTATTAACATATAGGGTACTTTTTCCCTCCTCTGAACCAAATTCTAAAATCCACATGTACAAAGCCACAGTTAGTTCTTTTCATGGCCATAATATGGTGTGTATTTGTTTTGATGGTAGCATAATGAGCAGTTGAGCACAGTATTGTATTGCACTGACCGGCCAGCAAGCCGCCGCGCATGCCGAGCTCGGTGGTGTAGTAGCGCGGGCGCTGCACGCTGCGGCCGGCGCCGGGCGCGGCGCCCATCACGCGCTCCTCGCGCACCGGCTCGAACTCGTCCGTCACCCCCGCCGCCGCCGCCCCAGTCACTCCATCTGATACCACATGACCACATCATTTATTTGCACATTTAACGCCAATAAAAGGAGCAGAGTAAGATCCCTGCTATAACTAACTTACCTGCCTACCGAAACCTACACGCCTGAGGATTGTCCACTGTATGTTCTCAATGGCGTGTGAAAACGTCCCCATTGTGCGAGGTGACCCGACCCTGCAGTGGGTCACTGTTAAGTTACAGGCGAAACGACTTTCGTAACAATGTCAGGAGAGTGGTTATGAGTGGTAGACGGGTAATCTATTAGATGTTTTACACAACGAACTGAAATTATCCTGTTCTTTACCTATGTCGGAGGACTCGCAGGCGGTGGGCTGGTCGTCTAACGGGACGGCCGCCAGCGCTAGCCACAGCCCCAGCACGAGACCGACGAGGAAGTAGGAGTTGTGCTTCACCTGCGACACCACTACGCGTGACAACATCTTCGCTTTTATGACCCAACCAATTTGATCCAATTTATCATCTACTAGCCAAATAAAACAGAAATTAATTAGAAATAGGTAGTCCAAATAAAATAAAAATACAAGTCGTGTACAGTACACGCACAAAGCCTAGACGGCCAGACCACAGACTGCTGCTGAATCTGATGATCTGTCTATTCTGTCTGTGCGTGTGACACTGTCTGTCAGTAGTAACTTACCGTACTGTCACAGGACCACAGAATACAAGATAATTCACTCTACAAGCACAGGACTCCATACACTCTGTGGTTTCCAATGACAAAGGAAAGTAGGACGTTTATTTATTTATGCTAATCAGCTTGTCCTTGTACTGTATGTACTCCTTGTTGTGTTGTGTTGTCTTGTCTTGTCATTTTTCAGTTTCACAACAATAGCAATTAATTAGCATTTAGCAATAATGGCAATAGGATTTAGAGTTTTCTTTTAATATTTTTATAGCTTTTTTATCTCAATTATTTAAAATGAGCAGGAAAATAATTGACAGGCGTACCCGTGAAATTATTATTAATGTGGACGATTACTTTGCAAAGGAGAAGGAAGACACAAAGGTATTACTTCAACATGTCGCTCGAGCCCTTCAGAATGCTGTACTGGATAATAGTGATGACGTGCTTTTATCAAAGCAAATTGCAATCGAGATGTTAAAACATCTTCAAGATAAGACCAAAGTCACTGAGCGCGTACTGAGCGTCACAGGGGTGGCTAAAAACACAGTTACTAAATTAAGACGTGAAAAAAAAATAGCCGCGGCGACTGGCAGTAAAATAAAATCACCAATTAGAAAAAAGAGGGGAAAGAAGATGTTTTTAGATAGCTTTTCATTGTCAACATTAAGAAATATTATCAATTCTATGTACACAATCGAAATGCCTACCATGCCTAAAATTCTGGCAGCTGCTAAACGTGATTTAAACTATAAAGGAAGTGAGACTACATTACGAACAATCATAAAAACTAAACTAGGCTATCAATTTAAAAAATGTAACCAAAATCGTTTAGTCCTAATTGAGAAACCAAACATCCAAGCTTGGAGGGCCAGGTATTTGCGGCGTATGAAGGAAAATGATTTGCTCGGAGCTAATAAACAAACGGTCATATATATAGGTGAAACTTCGATCCAAGGTCATCACACTGGCAAACAATGCCAGTCTGCTACAGATGTTGGAGTTAGCAAAAATAATAACAGTTGCTCAATAATCGTCCATGCTGGGAGTGAATCTGGGTTTGTCAATGGTGCATTATTAATGTTCAAAGCAGAGATAAAAAGTGGTGACCATCGAGACCAAATAAACCCTGAAAAATTTAGTAAATGGTTGGAACAGCAACTTTTGCCCCATATACCAGCAAATTGCATCATTGTGATGGATAATGCTCCTTATCATGATAAGGAGGAAGACAGACCTCCCAACATGGCCTCAAATACACAAGCTATGGTTGAGTGGCTCCGAGCAAGAAATGTTGAATTTCCTGAACAGGCAACAAAAGCAGAGTTATATTTGTTAATAAAGAATCATAGAGAACCTAAAAGGTATAAAATTGACAAATTATTTTCAGATCACGGGCATGAGGTAGTGAGGTTGCCCCCCTACAATTGTGACCTCAATCCCATCGTTTACATCTGGTACCACCTAAAACAACTAGTTTCAGATAAAAATAATGAATCAGAAAGCAAAATTGAATCTTCAATTTTGGAGGCTTTGCAGTCAATTACCTCGGAAGATTGGAAGAAGGAAGTAACCCATGTGAAGCAACTTGAACAGCAATACTGGCACAATGATAGACTAGTCGATGAGATATGTATCATCACAGCAAATGACAGTGATATGGAGACAGCAGAGTCAGAAAATTATTCTGAATCTGATTTAGAAGATGTAAACAATATGAGCGGAGTTGAAGAAATAGTTTAGATTTTTTAGTACTTGGTACTAAAAGTTGAAATGTTTTAGTTTTATTTACGGGGTTACAACAATGGATACCTCACATTCCTCAAATTGAAAATTTTAGATTTATTAACTGGATGACAACCATAAAAGTCACTCATCCTCTCATCATTAGATTTATCAATTTCATGTGTAATATTTATTATTAAACTACAGGTTATAGTTATAAATACAAAGTACAAAGGTCATGGCAGTTTCAAATATAAGGCCAAATCTGTTTCTAATAATGGAAAATTCTTAAAAAGTAATTTATGTCTAAATTACTTTTTATGACTTTTCCATTAAGAAGTATTGCTAAGATTTATCTGTAATCTGAATTGTCTCACCTTCAAATTTGCCACTATTTATAAAGTTAGACAGATTTTATTGTAAAAGCAGGAAAGCAGACTGAAAATCACCTATGCGTCAAAACAAGCTATGAGAAAATGATTTATTTTGTAAGGAATGGATGTATTAAGGTTACAAAATATAAGATAGTTGCCCATGCTGGTAAAAGCTTATCAATATTTATTTTAATTTAGATTTTTAGTTATAAGAATAAAACAATAAACATTATTTACGTATTTCTTTTCATTTTCATTTAGAGGCACAGAACAACTACTCTCAAAATGCCCTTATATAGCAGGAAAAAACGCAAACCTTCAATTGCACACTCACTGTGCTGACAGTGGAGGCAGTGTATCTGTTCGGTTGCATTGCACTCGAACAACGCCACTTTCACCTTTGACATGGCAACACCGTTAATATAGGTCTTTTAACATTGTCAATGTCTAGTTTTCGCAACCTCATTGGCGCAACATGAAATAGGCACCATTCGCATTATTGCCAGTAGAAAAAATTATTTCATAATTTTTCTCAGCATGACGAGGCCTTCAAAGAGTCAGTCAGATTTCATGGACGTTAAGTCCATGTCAGATTTATATATGACTAGCTGACCCAGCAGGCTTCGCTCTGCCAATGATTTTTTTTATTTAATAGCCTATGTTACTCAGGCTGAATGTAGATTTCCAATGGTGAAAGAATTTTTGAAATTGGCCCAGTAGTTTTTGAGTTTATTCGTTACAAACATACAAAAATACAAATATTTCCTCTTTATAATATTAGTATAGACTATACCACAAATCTATACTATACTATATAATATTATAAAGCGAGTTTGTTTTTTTGTTTGAACGCGTGAATCTCAGGAACTACTGGATCGATTTCAAAAATTCTTTCAGTGTTGGATAGTCCATTTATAGAGGAAGGTTATAGGCTTCTATAGTATACTATATAATATTATAAAACTGAAGAGTTTGTTTGTTTGTTTGAACGCGCTAATCTCAGGAACTACTAAATCGATTACAAAAATTCTTTCAGTGTTGGATAGTCCATTTATAGAAGAAGGTTATAGGCTTCTATAGTATACTATATAATATTATAAAACTGAAGAGTTTGTTTGTTTGTTTGAACGCGCTAATCTCAGGAACTACTAAATCGATTACAAAAATTCTTTCAGTGTTGGATAGTCCATTTATAGAGGAAGGTTTATAGGCTATTTTTATTTTCAAAAAAATTTGGGATCCGTAAGAAAATTGAATCGAAAACCTATTTATGCGTGCGCTGCAAAAACTATTGACAAGAGAACAAAATGATTTAGTACTACGGGTTTTAGGTCTTATTAAGATCTACAAAAAAGTCCGCGAGGGCACAAATGTAACTATCATAATTTAGTCACAATAACCCGCAAGTTCTAAAATCCACGCGGGCGAAGCCGCGCGCACAATCTAGTAAATAATAGTTCTATCGTACACTAATGACACTATACAAGAAAATAAAAAAATCTTTTTTCGCTGCCCCACATAATTTATCTCTGATTATCTGTTGTTAAGGCTGGCTAGTGTGGCTATACACTTGCCGTGAAGCTTTGGGAACGGGCACGAATTCTATTCGATTCAAAATTATTTTACAAGTTTTCTGCGCAAATAAATTAGGTCAAAATCCGTAACATGGCGAGGTGTGCAAAATCTTCGGTCGGATGATATCTTCCAAGTTTCCAACACACAATAAATTATAATACACACTCTTGTACAAGTTTTAGACTTGCAGTTGACAAGTGTGTGTGGCTCAGGTGGTTAGTCTAGAAACGTCATGAGATTTCTCAGTCAGTTCAGTTGGGCCGCCATTCATGAGACAGTCAGTCAGACTCAGTCAGTCGATTGTGTCAAAAGTTCAAAACAAGTGTTCTGTTGACTGCACGCGGATAGTGGTGTGGTCACCGCATCTAAACCGTAGAGCACCCCGGAGGACCGCTGACATTGCATTATTATGATCATAAATATATCCTAACGAGCACGGCGGCTCGACTGCACTGCGCTCGGAAGGATCGCTCTGCGTGGCCCGGGAAGATCCGGTTTGCGCGAACTTGTACCGACACAACTCCAACTTCATCCGGGGACATGAAGCCGCAGGACGACCACAGGAACGGTGACGGTGAGTCTCTCGTGTTCTATACTTCAGATAGGTAAACGGTTTAAGAGGACATCGTCGATTCCAGTCGTGAAAAATGTCCGAACGGTACACCGCAGTGGCCGCTGCAACTTGCGTCATTAACTTAAAAACGTCGTGACATAATTTTTTATGCGAGTCAGCGCGAATATGTCGATACGCGCTATTTAATTATGCATAGAAAATGGTCATAACAGTAGCTCGTTTGACATTGACTTTGGATAATCTCTTCAGTTTTTGTTATACAATAAAGCCGTTCAGTGTGGTGGTGGTGGTGCTCGCAGGAGCACTGTGGTGTCGTTCTACGCGGCTCCCGCCTCTCATTACTATGTTGCATGTTTACCAGTTTATTCAAGAATCAAGTGCATTACATACCCATTTACACTACAGACTAAACATATTTGATTAAAAAAATTAAGCCTTAAAATAATCAGTTATATAACTAGTGTTATCTAGGTGAGCAAAGATAATAAAAAATACTCATAAGTAACAAATGGCAGTAATCATTCGCAGATAAGAATAATAACATTCAGTGACACAATTACCATCTATTACTTATTGAAATTGTGGCGTGTTTCCAGTGATAGTGATGGTCGTGTTTTTGAGGGGCGCCCCGGGTAAATGTGAAGTTGATTAGTTGACCTCAAACATGTAATTTGTAAAGTACATTGTTTCCTGGCTCGGTTGAAGAATTGTACATCAACCCTCACTAGGCATCAATCTGCTACAATAAGTATTTGTTCAGAGAAGTGACATGTGTCTGCATTGTTTACTCAAGCCCATGGAAGCAGGCGTCACAAATCAGTTTATTGATGTTCTTTTAAACATTGATTTTATATTAAGTACTTTTACATAAAGTAGTTTACGAAGCATAAATAGTAATTATGAGTTTATTCCTTTCTGCGCCGATCAGCAACTATCATGGTTGAAAGACTGCATTAAAACAGATACAATGCATTACTTTTCAATAAATTCTTTTTGTCTACTTTTCAAATTTAGAATAACTTTGATGTTCTCCAGTGTTGATTCCCCAGATGATGCTCCAGTCTCACACCACCAGGTGGTCTCACCGCTTGTGCAATGCTCGTTCTGAAAACAACTGAGGTAGATGTACCGTGCACATTTGACAGGATATTGGAGAAGTGTTACCCTAGCAACTGCATCAGTTGCAGTTTCAGCCTCTGTCATTCCAATAAACATTGAACACCCAATAATAGTTTTGTATGAAAATACGTAAGTTATTATCACTTACATTTGGGCCAAGTTTGATAGGTAGTCGCTTATCGATAGTTAACTGGGTTTAAATAAATTGAATATTTGTGCTACGTTAGCATAAATTAAAGCAACAGGTAGGAGTATTGATATTCTTGGGAGTTTTATGAATGTATCGCAATTAGGTGTAACGCGAGGCTGGTGGAGGGCCACGTGACGCGGCGAAGGTCGCCCGCGCGCCTCGCCCGCGCCGCCGCGACCGCTCGCTGGAAACTGGTCTCGCCTGCGTATTTGATTTATTTGTTTGTATTGCGTAATGCCCCTCAATACGACTAAGCGTCCTTCCTTTATTATAACTAATAAGGTGCTAACTGCCTAACTCTCCGTAACAGCCGTGATCCGATCGCCTGTCGCCCGAAGTAGTTTCGGCCGGCTGAAAACCTACGTCGTCCTGCGGAGTGGCGGAGGCGCCCGACGCCGCTGAGGTCGAGGAACGCGGCGCGCCGCCTTCAATTGAACCAATTGATGTCAACTATCGAAGGACGCTTCTCGAGCGGATTCTCCGTGGGCGATTCGCTGTGGACCTTATGCGCTCGATATATAAATATCAATATAGATAAACCGTCGTCTCGAAGAAACTCGTTCGGTCGCAATAATTAAGTATTATTTCCGTTCGCCGCGGCCGGGATAATCGAGGCAGGTCGTGTATAATGACGTTTTGTATTACTCGTATGTATTCTATCTGATTAGTATTATGCGGCGTATGGCGCGGCCGGCGTGCTATCTGATAACACCGCATTAAATATGATTACGGTGCAATAAGCCTCAAATGTATGCAGTTATCGCCGGCTGTACGCTGTACGGGTACGCGGGTAACGCGGGTGTACGAGGCCACACGGGACTGTCGCGGCTGTTGCCTCGGTCGCGTCGCTCGGCGCTCGCTTCGACACGTCTCTCTAGCCAGTAGCCTCTACTACTCGGCCCGTCGGCCGTCGGCCGGGGCTCGCGCGGGCCTGCTGCTGCAGCGAGCGTCGGCGAACACTGGCGACTGGCGAGCAATCCACGAAGCCGGAAGTCGTACATCATAACTTTAAGTCAACCTCGCCTCTTTCAAATGACTGGTACTTGTTGACACGAATACGATTACGACCTTGGCTTGCAGTTAAAAAACATGACAAAACAAATTAGGTTTTGCCTAGCGTACGGCTGCGACGTAATTTTGAGCCACTTACGATCGCATTATCGTGTGATCGAAACTATAATATCGACTGTTAGTAGAGTAATTGCCCACAAATTCTAGGAAATCATGGTGTTTCGTTATGTTTGCTAGTCAGCCGGTAACATGAGTCTTGAATTATTATCTTCAACCCACGTCGAAGATGGTTGTGAATTCAGACAGTTTTATGTTTTCCTTCGCATCGGCGAAGTCGTTTATACTTCAGCCTAAAGAAACAGTTTGAAAAATGTTTTACAGTTTGCACTAATTGTTTACGCGGTCTGTACATTCCAGCGAAGTTAAAGATCCGGTAAAAACAGATACACCATCAAACTCTTACGTAAATCGGCGGATCACCTTGAACCGCTCGCGGTCCGCTGCCGGAGCGGGCACGCGCCGGCACGATTACGGAAGATCGGGCTTAGCTTAATTGGATCGGCTCGGATTGCTCTTTAATCGGAAAATTTCATACACGACGGCGATCGGACCTACATTGTTTGCGTTCGCATTACATATCAATTTTATCAACGCATACAAATTTACTTCGGCGAACATGATTTCCGAAATAATCGCAGGTGCGTCGAGATCTAGCGATTTTCAGACGAGTCATCCAAACGTAATTAACGTCGATTTTGTCGTGCGCAGGCGGCACGGCGTCGTCGGCGTCGCGGTCCGACGACAGCGACGGCGAGGAGGCGAGCGCGCTCGAGGAGGCGCTCTCGCTCACGGACGAGGCGGCGCCGGCGCGCGCGCTCGCCGCCCTCAACGCGCTGCGCAAGGCGCGCCAGCACTACGACGTGGTGCTGGCGGTCGCCGGCGAGGAGCTGCCCGCGCACCGCGCCGTGCTGGCCGCCGCCTCGCCGCGCCTGCTGGCCGCGCTCGCCTCCGCGCCGCGCGCGCTGCGCCTGCCCGCGCTCGACGCCGACGCCGTGCGCGAGCTGCTCGAGTACGCCTACACCGGCCGCCTGCGCGTGCGCGACCCGCCCGCCGCGCGCCGCCTCTACCGCGCCGCCGCCCGCCTGCGCCTCGAGCCCGCGCGCGCGCACCTCGCCGCCCGCCTCGTCGCGCACGCGCTCGCCTCGCCGCCCGACTGCCTCGCCGTACTCGCGCTGCCGGCGCTGCGGCCGCACCACCGCGCGCAGCTCGACGCCGCCGTCGCCGCCAACCTGGAGGGCCTGTGCGCGTCCGGCGCGCTCGCCGCGCTGCCCGTCGTGCACATCGAGATGCTGCGCGAGACGAGCGCCGAGGGCGGCGAGGAGGCGCCGGCGGCGGTCGCGGAGGCGGCGCTCGCCTGGCTGCGCGACTGCCACGGGCCGGACGTGCCGCTGGAGGAGCTGTGCGCGCGCACGCACCTCGTGTTCGTGGACGCGGGCGGCGCGCTGCGCGACTGCGGCGAGCTGCCGGCGGCCAGCGGGGACGCGCCGGAGCTGCGCGAGTACCGCCGCGAGGCGCAGGAGCGCACGCGCGAGCCGCGTCGCCGCGACCCGCCCGCGCCGCAGCCCGCCGCCATCGCCGCCATCGCCCCGCCCGAGTACACCCTGGCCGAGGAGGACGACGAGGTGATTCCCTTTCCTTTCCTTTTTATTTTAGATCCCGACGATGTCAACGAATGAAACGTGACGTGTACAATTGCAGAACGGCGGCGAGTGCAGGGTGGTGGCGGCGCGCGCGGAGGAGAGCGCGGCGGGCGCGGGCGCGGTGGCGGTGGTGGCGCTGCGCGGGCGGCTGTGCGTGGCGCGCGTGTCGTGGCGCGCGGGCAGCGCGGAGGGCCCGCGCGGGGGGCGGCTGGGCGGCGCGCGGGCGGCGGACGCGGAGGCGGAGGGCGAGGAGGGCGCGGAGGGCGCGCGGCTGGCCTGCATGTCGGTGGGGCGGTGCGCTGCGGGCGCCGCCGCGCTGGGGGACCGGCTCGTCGTGTGCGGCGGGTAGGAACTAGGGACCGACGAGTCGCGGAGGTGTGGTGGGAAGGCGTCGGGTGGTCGGCTCGCTGACGGTGTGCTCGCTATGGTGCGCAGGTACGACCGGGCGCGCGTGCTGCGCGGGGCGGAGGCGTTCGACCCGCGGCGCAACGAGTGGACGACGCTGGCGGACATGAAGCGGGCGCGCGCGCGCTTCCCGGCGGTGGCGCTGCACGGCGCGGTGTACGTGCTCGGCGGCAGCGACGGCCTCGACGAGCTGGACTCCGTCGACGTCTACGAGGAGGTGGGTCACCGCACGTCGATATTTAACGTGTCAAAGTAGCGACGAAATGAAGCATAACAGTGGGCGCCGTGTGCGCGTGTCCGACAGAGAGCGGAGGGCGGCGGGGCGTGGCGCACGCGGGCGCGGCTGCCGGCGGCGCGCTCGTACGCGGCGGCGGCGGCGGACGCGGCTCGCGGCGCGCTGTTCGTGCTGGGCGGCTGGGCGGGCGGCCGCTCGCTGCGCGCCGTGCACCTGTACCGGCCCGCGCTCGACGCCTGGGCCGACGCGCCGCCGCTCACCGTCGGTACGCACACCGCTGACTACTACTACTGACTACACACCACCACACGCCCGCACGCACACACACACCACCACACACGCGCCCGCACACAATAAATTAATTACTAAGTCATCCTAAGTGTGTGCTTCCGTGCTGTGACCCTTTGTGACCCGGGCGGCGCAGAGGTCCGGCCCGCGACCGTTTCGGCTGAGCGATTCGGCAGCCGATGTTAATGATCGTGTTCCGGATACGGCGAGCTTATTCCGAGATTTTTTCAAAGATATAAGATTGAAAGTGTAAGATGTGTAAAGATGTGTGGTATCGGTCGCAGGGCGGTCGCAGAGCGCGGGCGTGGTGTGGGCGGGCGCGCTGTGGGCGCTGGGCGGCACGGACGGCTGGAACTGCCTCGCCTCCACCGAGTGCCTGCCGCTCGACGACCCGCAAGCGGTAACTGCTCATTCTCATTCTCTTCTTATTCGATACGAGTACCTGTCTCGTCCATCCTTACTGCGAATTTGTCACGATAGGCGTTCGTTAGAGATGTTTCATTCGAAATATAGGGCCGGACACATGCCCGAGTTTCATGTAACGGTCATGTTCTGGGGTAATCTTTGCTTTTTCTCTGGGAATTTTTAAGTTAATGAGGAGGAGCGAAATCTGAATCTCATCGACGGGGGCCTACTTTTGGAGCTTTAACTTTTATATTTTAGTATTATAGAACACCAGTTTAAACTCGCAAGAGAAGCATGGAAAGGGAGGGAGGTTAGAAAACGATACACTCGAACGAGTGTGCAATCGTTTATTTTGTAACCAGCATTACAAGTTAGTTTTTATTTTGTGTAACTTCGGTTGTCATGTATTTATACAGTTGTGTTATGATAAACAAAACACGGGTTGCACTCCGGGAGTGCCGGCAGGAGTGAACACTTATGTGGTGCAGGTGTGGCGCGCGGGCCCGGCGCTGCCCACGGCGCGGCGCTCGGTGGGCGGCGCGGAGTGGCGCGGCGCGCTGGTGGCGGCGGGCGGCTCGGGCGGCGCCAGCTCGCTGCGGCGCGTGGACCGCCTGCCGCGCGCCGCCGCCGACTGGCGCCCGCTGCCCGCGCTGCGCCGCGCCCGCGCCGCGCCCTCGCTGGCCGCGCTCGGCGACGCGCTCTACGCCGCCGGCGGCTTCTCCGGCAAGGTCGGTTCGATTACTATAATATAGTACGCTGTGTGCCGACCCGCTCCTCGCCCCCGGCCTCGGGCCCCCTTCGAACGCTGCCCGATCCACTGAGACCTAATTGATTTCTCGCCGGTATGGTGGGACATCAAACCGTCCGTCCTTTCATGAACTCGGAACGGGTAGATTGTCACGAAATTTGACTTTTAAGCCTTTTTTGACTTTTCATCGCGGGTAAGGCGACGTTGCCGCGATACGAGCGTGGACGGTCGTACAGAATCCGGCCCCCGGAGCCTTGCCATCTCATTATCATTGCATTTTTCAATACTCGAGCGTCGGAATTCTTTACTTCAATTTTACGATTCAGCCTACACTCGAACATCGAAGTCTCGATGGCGTCGATGATCTGACCGTCTGAAGTATCTGTTCGTGTATAAATATTATGTTAGGATAATGTCCCTCTGGTTAATAGTGATCTGTGACGTATTATATCGTAGGAGTTCCTGTCGTGTGTGGAGTGCCTGACCGATCCCGAGGGCCAGTGGACCACGCTGTGGAGCGAGCCCGGGCCGCGCGCCGCCCTCGCCGACCGGCCGCAGTGCGACCAGACGCAGAGCGCTCGGCCGAGCGAGCCGCCGCCGGGAGACAAGACGGTGCAGGAGCCGCCTGACGTCCGGCAAGTGCGTAGCAGTGCACCAGACCCATACACCTTACATACCATAACACCTTCTGTTTTATAACATCGGTATGGAATCGACATCATTACTGTCCATTGTTAAATGACATACATGAACGTGTTTATAATTAACTATTCTAACATAATAATATTTGACAATTAACCTTCTCATCCTGATGCCGCGGTGGACGGATCGACCTTCCTTATAATTTGAAATACGTGTACCTTTCGACTAATTCGTTTTGTATACATTTGTGCAGGAGGTGAAAGAGAACGGCACTGCGCAGTGACCGCCGCAGCCCCCCCCCCACTCGCCCCTCCCCCCCCCCGGCCCCGCGCTCGCCGCGGTATTCCAGTGGCGCGTGGCGCGTGGCGCGACGACGGGCGCACTGCCGCGCCACTCATCCTGTGACGCGGAGTGTGATCAGCGATCCGTATTCTGCGAGTTGATAAATGATGAACTGTACCTACCTCAAAATTATTGGCGGCCGCGTCGCGACGCGGTCGCGGTTCGATGCCTTTACGCGCATTTTAAATTTTTATATTATAATGTTTATATTATGTATATCGGCCGCGCCTCTCGGTCCGCGTCGCTCGATCCAAGCGAAGCCGCGAGGGACGCTCGCGGGCGGCTCGTCGCCGATCGGTCGACGTTGACCCCTTGTACGTGATGAATTTTTACTGAAATCATTCCCGCCCGTCTATCGCTGGACGATTTAGATCGAAGTCGAGTATGAATGCGTCGGGTATCGACCGACTCTTCGATCTCGATCGAGCACCGAGCGCTCTCTGCCAGTATAAGGTCTTTCGATGTTTGTACACGTTTTAAGGCGTAGATCGCTCGGCACGTTTACGGTCTCCTTGCATAGCTGTAACTATCCCGTAAGCGGCGGCGGTGCGGCGGCGGCCGGCGCGTCCTGTGCGGCCGATGCGGCCGGTCGGCGCCGCACTCGCCGATTAGTAGATACATTTTTTTCTTTATATAATTTCTATTTCATACGGAACGACGTTGAATCGTAAAATAAGTGGCCCCAGTGGTAAATCAAGCGTTAACTTTGATCACGCAGGCGTACCGTATGAAATTGAAACGAGTAAGAACTTAGTTAATGATAAAAAGACATTTAAGTTAGTTTAAGAAAGGCCGCGCCGCGCGTGCAGCGCACTTCTGCTTCGTGCTATGATCGACTATCATTACTGTCCGTCTCTGAGGAAGCAGCCGCTGCAAGCGCGCGCGCGGGACGCTTCCAAGTATTATTCCTGTTTATGTTTCATTCAATAAATTGTATTTTAACTTTTTCTGCAGTTTTATTTTTACAATACACTATACTAAAGTTTTTTTAAAAGTTTATTATGTGTACAATATAACTATATAAGACAATCGTACGACTATTTCAACTTAGTAACGACGTCCTCGCTTGAAAGAGGCGTATGATAGCCACCCTCTCGTGTTTACAGAACGGCCAGTGCAGCCCTGATGAAACACCTAAATAATTTCGATAGATAGCCACGCCATCTAGCGGCCGATACGTTAACTACTTACAACTATGATGTAAATAGTGTCGTTCTCACTCCACAGATGGCGTTATTCTCCATTAATTAAACTATTAATTTGCATCGAACCACTGGTGGTCCGACTGCTATTGTTTAACTATTGTGTCTATTTACTGGAAATTCAATAGGTTAAATAATGGGAATTTTGCTTAGGAATGTTGGTTCACTAATTCACTTGGGTAACAAATTTAACAAAGTTTGTTTACCTAAGTAGGTGTAAACTTTCGTGTTTAAATCGACAGGAAAGTTTTATGCAACAAAAATAAAAACCAGATGAACGTATGAAGAAAACATTTCGATTTGTTTTTCCACTACATAACATACAGCTGATACAGCAAATAGCTGCTGTATTGAAGTACACCGCGGTCGCTGCCCACGAGGAAGAGGAAATTCGTACATCGATGTCATCGATTCTTAATTCTCTGCGGAGTGCAGTGCCGTGCGAGTGCGTCACACTCAACGAGACAACGACAGGCAGGAAGCCAGGAACGTTCATGAACGCTACTGTACTGGCCATTTGACCAATCTCAATGAGAATTCCTTCAAGATTTTGCCTTGAGTTCTCTTATACAATCTACGACGTACAAACGTTAGCGTGATTCAGCTTACTGATGAGCGCCATCTATTGACCAGCGACGTTCAATAAATAAATTATAGCTGGCAAAAAAACTCAAGCAAACCAAATAATATATCCTTATTTTTGTGTGTGCAATCAAAATGCATTCTTTGCACTGTATGAACGGTCAATTCACAACAGCGATTGTACTCGTAATTTGTCAATAATACGCACTTTTCCGAGTTATTTATTTTTACAATAATCTTAATATCTCAGATAAATAGTAAGTATAAGAACTCATTTTTACAATAAGGTCAATGGAGAACAATCCTCAAAATTAAATGCGTCCTACGTATTTATCCTACCTGGAGCGGATGTATTGCGCAAGCCGTAACCTACTTGAGGTTGTACGAGTCTGTAGGAGCCATGTAGGAGCATTGTTATTCGAAAAGCAATTTCTATTGAAA
>LR990096.1:7477126-7487126 GCA_905147235.1 Erynnis tages
GTGTCCGGTGAGGGGATTTCTAGCTCTCTTTCTATATTTGACCGCGATCCGATGTTCTTCGTGGTCGAGGCCATCAAAGATCTCCCCGTTTTGGTTCTTAAGGGCCCGAATGACTTCGTCGTCGCTATGCTTAGCAAGCACGTCCTTAAGAATCAAAAGGGGGTCCTTGTTTTTCATCTCCTCCACCACTAGGTTTTCTCCTGCCATTTCCAGTCTCTCCTTGAGCCTAGATCGGTCTTCCTTGGTCCCACATCCAATAACCACTTTGCTATCCTTAGCCTTCCTTACCTTTTCCACCTTTATCCACCCTTCCTTTGCATTGATGGCCCTTCTTACCCTTTCCATAACCTGTTCCCCTGTTTCCTGATCTTTATTGGAAGTGACAACTACGGAATGCAGCGCCGCTCTCTCTGGATTATATGCGGCCCCCAGGCCAGTCGTCACTACATTCGCGTAGGATGGTTTGTGCAATGTCTCGTGATGCACTTCCAATAACATCTTGAGGTCGTCGGTCTTCTCTAGCGTGACCTTCAGGGCATCCATCTTGTCAATACTATTTTTAACCAGTGCCGTGTGTTCTTCTATTGCTTTTTGCAACTGGTCAACCTGATCCACTCTTTGAGTGTCCTGCTTTACTGGTGGGGTCTCTGGTCCTGTCTCTTGTTCCGAGCTTCTGACGGCGGTTCCTTCTGCTGCCAAAGTGTAGAGACGGTCCAAGCATTTTCTGATTTCGGCCTTTACACTGGATTTGAGGTTTTTAAACCTGTCCAGATTTTCCACTCCCTTCCTGTACACTGCTCTTGCCTCGGCTGCTGCGCTTGGATAAAAGTCCTGAGCTGATAATGGGGATCTTACCGGGCTAGGTGTTAGAGCAGTGGCAGCCTTTTTAGTGACTGTGACGGAGGAAATAGGTGATCTTGCCTTTTGGGATGGTGTTGTCAAGACCTTTTGGGGAGTGGACTGTGTGGCCTTTCCAGTGTAATAGAACTCCGAATATGCTTTCGGGGCCGTCTTCACAATTTTTGGTGCCCTCTGATCAATTTTTGGGGGGTTTGTGGAGGGTGGAGTGGTCAACAACAATTGCCGGTCTGATGTAATCTCCACCGCTCTATCAGGAGAGTCCCCAGGTCTATGTACATCCGATTTGGTTTTAGGGGAGGGTCCTGCCCTTCCCGCGTAAGCCGCCGACGGCTGAGTCGTTTTTGCTGGTGTGCGATACATATTGGGCCGCGTCAGAAAAGTACCAGTTATAAAATATAATATAAGAACCTATATCAATGGCAGTGTAAAGGGCTGCTCTAGTCAATAAAAAATGTACAAAAGTAACACAGTAAACTGAGGTCACAGTGAAAATAGAATTAAAACTAAAATAAAGATAAAAAGTTTACAAAAATTTAAATGTAGAGACTTCTCTACATAGAGTCACTATAGTTCCTATATAAAAGTTTGTGACCCGCTCTACCTAGTAGTGAAAACCACAGCTCTCTACGACCACGGGTTCAGGAGTTACGGCTGTATTTATATATCCAAGATGGCGGACAAAATGGCCACTGGATTTACAAAGTCTCGTATCTCCCGACTCCGTGGGCCCAGGAAGCTCGGGTTTGATTTGTAGGTACTACCGGGAGCGGGTTTGATAGGCTGTAGTGAAAACTGGCTCTACAATTTTCGACTCTACATAGAGTCGAGTCACAAGTAAAATGGATGCGCTTTTATGGCTGGTGGCAACAGTCAAAACCACGTCCCCGTGCGACCACGGGTTCACAAGTTATACAAGTTTTAAAAATTCCAATATGGCGGCCAATATGGTGTCCAGAAGGGACTCTAATATCGAAAATTATCCAAATTCCGTTTTCCTGAACCAAAATTGCCCGTGTTTGGGCTTATTTTACGCGTAATGAAATAATTTATATAATGAAATACGTTAAATCTTAATATCTATGCCCCCCGATTTAATTTATTGAAAAAACACAGAATTTTTCACTAAAACTCTAAAATAAAATATTAATATTAAATCTAAAATTATGAAAAAAATTGTAAATATTAATTTAAATGCGTTTTAATTTTTAAGACTAAATTCGAAGTTCTGGGGGTGAAAACAACCCTACCTCGTGGCACCCCCAAAACTTGAAAAGTTTATAAAAAATAGAATTACAAACAAAAATTTAAATTTTCTTTTTCTAAAATATTAAGCTAATTAAGCACTATAAGACACAATTTTAATAATGGGGGGTCAAAGATCTATCTACAAAGATATGATTTTTTGAAAATTGGGCAAAATTTTAACACTAAATATCTTAAAAACTACTTAGCCGATTTTGATGCTGCAAGTGCCGTTCTCTTCGTCTTCACGAGGTCCTTCTAGATGAATTTAGAAGTCTTCGCTAGGGTGTGTTTTTCGATGACCTCGTGGCCACGTGGGACTTGTTTTTTTGGTAATATTTTCGCGCTCGTGAGCGGGAAAATTCCAAACTGGGTGTCCAGAGATGCAGCTCTGCGGCGCCTTTCAGGAAACACAATAAAAAGTGTAGGTCGTCGATCTTGTTCTCGCAGCGTATTTTTCCAAAGTTTTAAGTTTTAACAAAAACGCACTTTTTTGCACATAACTTTTTTTCCCGTGATCCGATTTTCACGCACTTTGCACCGTCTAGTAGGGCGTATTTTTCCGCGTCGTTTGGTGTATCACAATGTAACGCACAACGAAAAAATACCACTCTCCGGAATTTTTAAATGATTTTTCTAGGACTTAGAAACGCGGAGCGAGGTTGGGCAAGTGTTACCGACACTGGGGGTGGTAGCGCAACGGTTAGGTTAGGTTAGGTTAGGTTAGGTTAGGTTAGGTTAGGTTAGGTTAGGTTAGGTTAGGTTAGGTTAGGTTAGGTTAGGTTAGGTTAGGTTAGGTTAGGTTAGGTTAGGTTAGGTTAGGTTAGGTTAGGTTAGGTTAGGTTAGGTTAGGTTAGGTTAGGTTAGGTTAGGTTAGGTTAGGTTAGGTTAGGTTAGGTTAGGTTAGGTTAGGTTAGGTTAGGTTAGGTTAGGTTAGGTTAGGTTAGGTTAGGTTAGGTTAGGTTAGGTTAGGTTAGGTTAGGTTAGGTTAGGTTAGGTTAGGTTAGGTTAGGTTAGGTTAGGTTAGGTTAGGTTAGGTTAGGTTAGGTTAGGTTAGGTTAGGTTAGGTTAGGTTAGGTTAGGTTAGGTTAGGTTAGGTTAGGTTAGGTTAGGTTAGGTTAGGTTAGGTTAGGTTAGGTTAGGTTAGGTTAGGTTAGGTTAGGTTAGGTTAGGTTAGGTTAGGTTAGGTTAGGTTAGGTTAGGTTAGGTTAGGTTAGGTTAGGTTAGGTTAGGTTAGGTTAGGTTAGGTTAGGTTAGGTTAGGTTAGGTTAGGTTAGGTTAGGTTAGGTTAGGTTAGGTTAGGTTAGGTTAGGTTAGGTTAGGTTAGGTTAGGTTAGGTTAGGTTAGGTTAGGTTAGGTTAGGTTAGGTTAGGTTAGGTTAGGTTAGGTTAGGTTAGGTTAGGTTAGGTTAGGTTAGGTTAGGTTAGGTAGGTTAGGTTAGGTTAGGTTAGGTTAGGTTAGGTTAGGTTAGGTTAGGTTAGGTTAGGTTAGGTTAGGTTAGGTTAGGTTAGGTTAGGTTAGGTTAGGTTAGGTTAGGTTAGGTTAGGTTAGGTTAGGTTAGGTTAGGTTAGGTTAGGTTAGGTTAGGTTAGGTTAGGTTAGGTTAGGTTAGGTTAGGTTAGGTTAGGTTAGGTTAGGTTAGGTTAGGTTAGGTTAGGTTAGGTTAGGTTAGGTTAGGTTAGGTTAGGTTAGGTTAGGTTAGGTTAGGTTAGGTTAGGTTAGGTTAGGTTAGGTTAGGTTAGGTTAGGTTAGGTTAGGTTAGGTTAGGTTAGGTTAGGTTAGGTTAGGTTAGGTTAGGTTAGGTTAGGTTAGGTTAGGTTAGGTTAGGTTAGGTTAGGTTAGGTTAGGTTAGGTTAGGTTAGGTTAGGTTAGGTTAGGTTAGGTTAGGTTAGGTTAGGTTAGGTTAGGTTAGGTTAGGTTAGGTTAGGTTAGGTTAGGTTAGGTTAGGTTAGGTTAGGTTAGGTTAGGTTAGGTTAGGTTAGGTTAGGTTAGGTTAGGTTAGGTTAGGTTAGGTTAGGTTAGGTTAGGTTAGGTTAGGTTAGGTTAGGTTAGGTTAGGTTAGGTTAGGTTAGGTTAGGTTAGGTTAGGTTAGGTTTAGGTTTTTTTTTTTTTTTTTTTTTTTTTTTTTTTTAAATTATTGATACACAGAATATTATTAAAATTTCTCCAATTAAAGTAATCGTGTGTCTCGCAGTTGGATTATTGTTGTGTTGTGCTGGCGGCGTCCTCCACATCCTTTGCGAATGGATACAGTGGAGTGTAGAGGAGGCCTCCATGGATACATATTAGATTACAAAAGTGATACAAAACAAAACATAACAAAAGAAGACAAAACATAATATGAAACATAAACAAGTTATTATTACATGGTACTTATTATTATAATTACTACACGATAGTTATTATTGTGATTAAAATTTTTTTTTTTTTTTTTTTTTTTTTTTTTTTTTTTTTTTTTTTTTTTGTTATGCACGGGTTATTATAGTTAACAAAAGTGATACAAAACAAAACATAGCAGGAGAAACAAAACAGGAGAAGACATAACATATGAAATATAAACAAGTTATTATGACACGGTACTTATTATTATTATAATTACTATACGATACTTATTATTGAATTTTTTTTTTTTTTTTTTTTTTTTTTTTTTTTTTTTTTTTTTTTTTTTTTTTTTTTTTTTTTTTTTTTTTTTTTTTTTTTTTTTTTTTTTTTTTTTTTTATCAATGTATATAATAATATATATATTGAAACTAAACAATCTATCACGAAGTTAAGGTACAACATTAGGCTTAAATATTAATAATAGTGACTATTTAGTGAATCGGCATGTTCAGTGTTTTAAGGTTTTTCACTATGACATTACAGAACTTTTTAAAAGACTCGATGCATGGCTTTTCTAACTCACCGAGCACATATGGTGACACGCTGAGGTGGTGGCAAAGGCTCTCGTGGTCGTACCGTGCAGATGAGAATACAGGGCAGTCCCTCAAGAGGTGCTCGAAGGTCTGAGTGGTCGTGTCATCGCAAGGACAAGTGTTTATGTCGATGATTTTGAAGCGATGTAGGTATTCCCTTGTAAAACCATGCCCTGTTAGGACCTGCGTTGTGGCAAAGGAGATACCCATGTGTTTATAGAGCTCTTTGGCATCTTTTAGCGAAGGTAATAGTTGTCGCGTTTTCTGACCTTGTTCTGCACTGATGTATCTCCTTTGCCAGGTGCTGTATCCTTCCTCCCGTGCCCGGCGCCTCACGTAAGAGATGGGGAAGAATGAGTATTCGGGAGCTTGATGGAGTCTGCAGGCCTTGTTAGCGGCGGCATCTGCCATCTCATTCCCGAGATTCCCTGCGTGGGCTTTAACCCATGAGATATGTATAAGTGTGTTTGAAGCAGTGTGTGAGTGTAGCAGTTTGTGAATTTCGGTAACTATTGGGTGTGTGTTGCTTCTGTCGTGTAGTGCATGTATGGATGATAGAGAGTCTGTGTGAATGTGTGTGTGTTTGTGTTTGTTGGTGATGGTCCACTGGCATGCCTTCCATATAGCTAACAGTTCGGCCTGGAAGACCGAACAACAATCGTGAAGTTTGATTTTCTTGGTGAGTTTAGCGGATGCCTTATCCTCTCCGCGGCTGCAGACGAAGGCTGCTCCCACCGAGCCGTCTTCCTGCTTACTTCCGTCCGTGTATATATGTACAATCTCGGTATCGTCCTGCGTGCAGAGTGTGTCATGTGTGCTGATGGGGATGGAGATTCTATGGGCTGGATGGATTAATTTTGCGACTGGTGTGGGTCTTTCAAAAGTAATATCATCTGGTAAGAAACGAGTTCTTCCTGTAGTTCGTGCTATCTCAACTGCATTTATTTCGTGAACTTTCAGATCTAGAGGTGGAAACTGAGCCAATGCGAGGGCAGCATTGGTGGAAACTGTTTTAAATCCGCGAATCGCCCGGATTGCAAACCCTCTCTGGACGCCTAATAAGGCTTTACGGATGTATTTCTTATGAGCAACATGTCCCCACACTCCAGCAGCGTAGGTTATTGTTGGTACTACCACGTTTAAGTATATTGTTCGTATGTTTTCGGGATGCGCTCCCCAAGTTGGGCGGGAGAACAGGCATAATTTGTTGAATATTCTGGTCGCCTTCCCGAGAACATAATGAACATGGCGGCGGAAGAGCAATTTCTCATCGAGGATAACCCCGAGGTATTTCATTTCACTGCTGAAGGGTAGGGGGCGCCCATCCATAGCTACCACCGCAGATTTAGCTTTATGGGTGAATGCTACTATTTGGGTCTTGTCGGGTCCGAATACTAATTTTACGCTCTTTCCCCAGCTCACCACTGCTGCTAGAGCGTCGTTGACTACTTGGCCAAGTTGTTCGGCCCCGGTAGCTGAGGCTACCAGCAGTACATCGTCGGCATAGGCCTGTAGGTGGCATCCGGGCGGGAGCTTGATGTTCAGAAGCTCGTCTAGTATGATGTTCCACATAACCGGGCCGCAGACAGAACCCTGGACGCAACCCTTAGACATCGTTCTGGTGACCCGCTCGCCTGCATGATCGTATATGACGGTTCTGTTTTTTACATAATTGTAAATGAGTCCGCAGATGTTTCTTGGACAATTGATTTGTCGTAGGCGATGGAAAAGAGCGGGCCACCAGGCGTTGTCGAAGGCCGCTTTGATGTCCAATGACACTGCGACGACCTGTTTCTTCTGCTCCTTGGCACTTCTGACTACTTCCAGCGCAGAGCCAATGGCGTCCACGGTACTGGTTTGTTCCTTAAAACCGTATTGCTGCTGGTTCCAAGCTTTGTTTTGCGCTAGCCAGAACGTGAGCCTTTTGGTGAATAGCTTTTCTAGGAGCTTGCCGAATACCGGTAATAGGCCGATGGGGCGGAAAGATCCTAGTAATGAATAGTCCGACTTTCCTGGTTTAGGCAGAATCTTGACATATGCTACCTTCCACTGTCTGGGAAAATGGTGGAGGGCGAGGCACCTATTCATAATGTCAGTGATTAATTTTGGGTAGCAAACAGTGAACTGCAGGCATATGTCTGATGTTAAAGAATCCATCCCCGGGGCCTTTTTTGGGCTCATGGATTTGAGGAGCTCCAGTACTTCTGCCTCCTCGAAGGGTGGGTCATCGTCCGTTTCCGGCAGCTGCTCCAGGTTAGCGCGAAGGGAGTGGTGACGAGGTTCAGTGTCCGGCGGATCGTCTGGGTAGAAGTTGCTAAGCAGCGCCTCGGCTGTTTCCTTGGCATCCACCGTGCACCTCCCGTCAATCTTTACTGTGGCAGGTGGTCGCCGCGGTGTGGTGGTTTTTAATAGGCGGTTGGTTAGGGACCACACATTTTCTTTGGTTTGTAGCTCGCATAGTTGTCTAAAGCTCCTCGTTGACTCGGCCCGCAGGGCAGCCGCGTATTCACCTTTTATGCTGCTCTGTTCTTCTATGAGTGACTGTAGAGGTAGGTTGCGTTTTTTTGCCGCGTGGAGACGATGGTGGACCTCGATGGTGCGCCTTTTAAGATTTTCGAGAGCCTCGTTCCACCATGGTGGTCTACCTTTCTCGTGAGAACTGCCCTTGACAGGCATGGACGCGTCACACGCTTGGTGAATGATGCTGACTATGTCGTCTATGGTAGACTCCAGGTCGCCTGCGTCCAGGTCTCTAATGTTCCTATCTAGGACATCTGAAAATGACATCAGGGTATGGAGGGTGTCTTTAAAATTAGACCAGTTTGCGCCAGAGGTTTTATAACGAAAAGTTGAGTTGTTGTGAGTCTGTCTGTTAGTGTGAGAATTTCGTTCGATAGAAAAAGATATCGCATTGTGCTGTGAAGAGGGGCAGATGCTTAAGTCCACGTTCCAGTAATTTATCAAATCGTGGGCGCGGCCGGAGGCGAAAGTGAGGTCGATAATGGAAGATCTGATTCTCCCGTGGGTTACAGTCTCGAAGGTGGGGGTGGAGCCGACATTGCACACAAAAAGATCGTTACCATATATGAGTTCTGCCACCTCGACACCTCTTCTGTTACTACGCTCGCTTCCCCATAGGGGGTGCCATCCATTACAGTCGCCTCCTACTATCTGGTCGTGTCCGGTGGTGGCTTTAAGAAAGACGTCGAGACGTTCAAGGGTGGAGTTGGCGTCTTCATTAGGTTCTACGTAAACCGAGGCGAGGTACGCATTTCTTTGGCTGACCGGAATTTGGATTACGCACAGGTTTGGTGTTGAGTATTGTGACATACCTATGATGGGCCCGCAGTCGGGTTTTGTTAAGATGCAGGCTTTAACCCTGCTATTGCCTGGAAATTGATGTACCTGCACGCCGGATATGTTACGGACTGTTTCTTCTGCCCCCACATAGGGCTCTGTTATAAGGGCGATGGAATAGTGCCCGGCCAAAAATTTTACTAATAGTTCGTGAAACGCGTGTTTAGAGCGGTCGGTGTTACACTGAATGACATGGTATTGGGGCCTAGTTGGATCCATAATCTATCCTGTTATTAATTTTAGCTTGGATGGTTCGCAGCAGTGGACAGTTATGTGAAGTGGCCTTGTGTGTGGTGGAAAGAGTCGTGTTGTATCGGTTATTGTGTGTATTGCAATTGTAGCATTTACTGACTGGGTGATCTTTCGAGGGACAATCAGTTGTTATGTGTCCGGGTTCCGCACAGTGCGCGCAGCGTTTCTCATCAGCGGGGCATTTTGTCTTCAAATGTCCGAAGGAAAGGCAATGGTGACACTGTATAAAAGGAGTAAATTCCTGTGCGTGTACTCGCTGATGATCCACGCATATGCGCGTCATTCTCACAATCTCCCGCCAGACGCCAGGGCGAGCCGAGAGCACGGCATTGTAAAGCGCGGGGTTACGATTGTTTCGCAGAAAGCGGACCCTAAGGTCTTCTTCACCATTGATCATCTCAGAAAGGGTACTGTTTTGTTTCGCGATGACACTCACCAGCTCCTCGGACGGGACGTCCTTAGAGATCCCCTTGAGGAGCACCATTGGTTTAATAGCGCGAGCAGGTTCGGCACTTACTTGTTCCGCTGTCTGCAGCCGCCTCAGCGTGTCGTCACGTTGCTCCGTGGATTCGAATTCTACCCTAAGTTTATTATTGGATACTGCTTGCACGCGCGTTGGGGCGTAAGTGGAGTTCCTGAATGTAATGCTGCGCTTCCATGCTTCCACCGCTTCCTGACGGGTGTTAACAGGTTGCTTCGCTGTCACTATGATGGCTGGCCTGCTCGTTGGTAGGGGCATGGCGGTGTCGCTCGGCCTGCCCGGAGAGGCGGCGGCTTGAGAATAGGTGTTAGTGAAGCGCTCTTTTGGTACCGGGTCTCGTTGCACGATGGTGGTGGGTAGCCGCTGAGCGAGTTTTTGAAATTCTTCTCTTACGCAGGCAACTATGTCAGACTTAAGTCCTTCTGAAGTAGGTTGGAGTTGGGATGGTGTCAAAGCTAGGGGTTCCGAGGTTGTCGTCTTCACCAGAGATCGCGTGGCGCGTCTGATCTCCTCCGCCGCGGCGCATATGAGGCGTTTATTACCGGCGGTGACGCTTTTCGTTTCATTAACTGCCCCTGTGATGCAGGTTACTAGCTTCAAAACGATCTCGATGTATGAATCCCTATCGGCTACATCATCCGCAGTGGCTGGCAGTTCGGGACGAACGCTGGCGGGAGCCATTTTGAAGTTTGGCGCCTGCTGGTGATGAATGGGGGGCAGTGGTGATGGAGTAGTGACTGGTGTTGAAAGGTAGTACCTGCAGGTTCCTGACGATCGATGGAAAGCGGCGGCACGCGTACGGTACAGTTAAAGTTTGCTTACAGAAATATTCCGGTTTACGTAATTTGATTTTGAAATTGACTTTTTTATTTTAAAAGATATTCAAAAACTAA